>VSMD01086198.1:0-39697 GCA_008750895.1 Mirza zaza
TCGAGGTCAGGAGTTCGAAACCAGCCTGAGCAAGAGCGAGACCCCGTCTCTACTATAAATAGAAAGAAATTAATTGGCCAACTAATATATATAGAAAAAATTAGCTGGGCATGGTGGTGCATGCCTGTAGTCCCAGCTACTCGGGAGGCTGAGGCAGCAGGAGTGCTTGAGCCCAGGAGTTTGAGGTTGCTGTGAGCTAGGCTGATGCCATGGCACTCACTCTAGCCTGGGAAACAAAGCAAGACTCTGTCTCAAAAAAAAAAAAAAAAAAAAAGAGTGCTTTTGCTGTTCATGTGACAAATGGAACAAAGCATATTTTCCTTACATGCCTATTCTAACAGGAATAAAAAAATCAATAGAAATATGGTGAAGAAGAAATAACTGAAGTTTTTGTTTGTTTGTTTTTTCAACAGAAGATGGGTGAGGTAGCATGTGCTCCAGCTACTCTGGGGGCTGAGAGGAGAGGAGCACTTGATTCCAGGCGTTCAAGGCTGCAGTGTGCTATGACTGTGCCTGTGAACAGCCACTGCATTCAAGCCTGGGCAACACACTAAGACCGTTGACTGTTAAAAAAAAAAGAAGAAAAGTGACATCATAGTTAATATCCTACTAAGTAAGTTTGAGATTAAATTACTGAGTTTTCACAAAACCACAGAACATTGCCAATTAGGAAATGGTTTCTATGTATGTGTACGTGTGTGTATGTGTGCACTGGACAACAGAACTTTCTGCAATGATGGAAATATTCTATCTGTGCTGCCCAGTACAGTAGCCACTAACCACATGTGGCTATTTGAACACTTGAAATTTAGCTACTGCAACTAACCAAATCTTTAATTTTATTTAATTTTAGTTAAATTTCATTAAAAACCCCACATGTGGCCGGGCGCGGTGGCTCAAGCCTGTAATCCTAGCTCTTTGGGAGGCCGAGGTGGGCGGATCGTTTGAGCTCAGGAGTTCGAGACCAGCCTGAGCAAGAGCGAGACCCCATCTCTACTATAAAAACAGAAAGAAATTAATTGGCCAACTAAAATATATATAGAAAAAATTAGCCGGGCATGGTGGCACATGCCTGTAGTCCCAGCTACTTGGGAGGCTGAGGCAGCAGGATTGCTTTAGCCCAGGAGTTTGAGGTTGCTGTGAGCTAGGCTGACGCCACGGCACTCACTCTAGCCTGGACAATAAAGTGAGACTCTGTCTCAAAAAAAAAAAAAAAAAAAACCCCACATGTGGCTAGGGCTACTATAATGAGCTGCATAACTAGATTACTATAAATTAATATGGCTCTTGGATAGAAACCCTGAGATAAAATATTTCCACCCAATTCTAAATAATAAAGAAAAAATTCCATATTGCTAACAAAGAAATTGTACCTGTAGAAAACAAAACAAGGTTTATAGGAAAACAGTGCTCAAAAACTGCTCTAATATATAGTAAGCCCAATCTTTTCTCTTCTCCCAAACAAAAGAAGTTGTTGGCAGGGAAATGCCAGAGCAACAAAATGACAAATATTAATAAATCTGAGATTGATACTTTCTGTCGACAAAGGTACTGTTCCCTCAGACTAACTTCACAGAGTATAAACTGTATTACTACCGAAGATGTAAAGAGGGTAACTTTTAAACTTCCTGAACACTCTGTAACTGATATTTTCTGAAAATGGCAGAATTATGTATAATCTTTCCTTAAATAGCACAAGTAGAAAAGCACTTCAGTGGGGAACTGAAAGCAGTCATCAGTAAAAGACTGCTAATAGTCACTAATCAGATCTAGCCACAGTAATAAACGATGGCACAGACTTAACTGATGGACTATAAGATGTCACTACAAAAGGCTTTCTAGGTTTAGTAGAAGCATTCTCTATACTACTGTTTAAATTTTAAAATTTTATGCTTCTAAAACTCTTATTTATTAATTCTGTTCTTAAGATATCAACAATTTCATAGATGTCCATAAAAACTCAATTTTAGGCTGGGCATGGTGGCTCACGCCCGTAACACTAGCACTCTGGGAGGCCGAAGTGGGGGGATTGATCAAGGTCAGGAGTTCAAAACCAGCCTGAGCAAGAGTGAGACCCCCGTCTCTACTAAAATACAAAGAAATTAATTGGCCAACTAATATATATAGAAAAAATTAGCCGGGCATGGTGGCGCATGCCTATAGTCCCAGCTACTCGGGAGACTGAGGCAGTAGGATTGCTTGAGCCCAGGAGTTTGAGGTTGCTGTGAGGTAGGCTGATGCCACGGCACTCACTCTAGCCTGGGCAACAAAGTGAGACTCTGTCTCAAATAAAAAACAAACAAACAAACAAAAACTCTATTTCTCTATTGAACTTTGAAAATCACCTCCTCCAACCAATCAAAACAAAACAGAACAAACTACTCATGTTATGTCTCTAAGTGACAATAAGAAATAAGGAATATTACTTTTCTCTGGAAATGGCAACTGAGTGAAAGTCAGGAGGGAGTGGGCAGTATTTTTCTATATAGTCTTTTTTTTACCACTTGTAAATAGTTTACAAGACCGAATAACACAATGCAGCCCAATCATCAAAGAACAAAACTTAAAAATCATATGTGCAGGCCAGGTCTGATGGCTCACTCCTGTAATCCCAGAGCTCTGGGAGGCTGAAGTGGGAGGATTGCTTGAGGCCAGAAGTTCAAGTCCAACCTGGGCAATATGGTGAGACGCCATCTCTACAAAATTTTTTTTAAAAAACTAGCCAAGTGCGGTAGTGTGTGCCTGTAGTCCCAGCTACTTGGGAGGCTGAGGCAGGAGGACCACTTGAGCCCAGGAGTTTGATGCCACAGTAAGCTATGATCATGCCACTGCTCTACAACCTGGGCCCTGGTTGACAGAGTGAGACCCTGTCTCTTTAAAAAAAAAAAAAAATTACATGTGCAACTTTTCTATTGAAAAGTAATAAATAATTAACAAACATTAATTTCAAACAGTTTTATACTAAGCCACTAAGAAACAACAATTGAGATTAATTAAGGACTCGGGATTAATATGCTAAATATAGGATGTCTGCATGTATAAGTTAGAACTTTTCCTAATGCTATTATCTTATTGGCTTTGAAAACTATAAATACACACCTATCAAAGTATATTCTCTTCAGTTTAAAATGTCTACTTTAGGCCGGGCGCGGTGGCTCAAGCCTGTAATCCTAGCTCTCTGGGAGGCTGAGGTGGGCGGATCGTTTGAGCTCAGGAGTTCGAGACCAGCCTGAGCAAGAGCGAGACCCCATCTCTACTATAAATAGAAAGAAATTAATTGGCCAACTAATATATATAGAAAAAATTAGCCGGGCATGGTGGCACATGCCTGTAGTTCCAGCTACTTGGGAGGCTGAGGCAGCAGGTTTGCTTGAGCCCAGGAGTTTGAGGTTGCTGTGAGCTAGGCTGACGCCATGGCACTCACTCTAGCCTGGGCAATAAAGTGAGACTCTGTCTCAAAAAAAATAAAAAAATAAAAAAATAAATAAAATGTCTACTTTAATTGTATTGCCTACTTTTAGAAAATAATTACTTCTTTCAAATATCAGACACAGAAGATACCACAGCTTCAGGTTTGTAACAAAAGGCACAGGTATTTTTAAGTGCAACGACATTTGTTACAAGCAGCCATTTTTCCTAAAAAATAACCATTTCAAAAGAATCCATTCTTTTAAGTTTTATTGTGTGAGCTAAAGTCCTTGTAGTTTAAAAATCTTGGCCAAGCGTGATGGCTCAAGCCTGTAATCCTAGCACTTTGGAAGGCAGAAGTGGGAGGATCCCTGGAGGCCAGGAGTACTAGACCGACCTGGGCAACATTGTGAGCCTCCATCTCTATAAAATAAAAATTAGCTGAGTGTGGTGGCACGTCTCTTTAGTCGTAGCTACTTGGGAGGCTGAGGCAGGAGGACTACTTGAGCCCAGGAGTTTGAGGCTGCAGTGAACTATGATCACACCACACTGCACTCCAGCCTGGGAGAAAGAGCAAGACCCTATTCCGCCCCCAACTTCCCCCAAAAATCTTATTAGTCATTAGATTCTTAGGGCTTCTGGGATCCTCTCAACATCCTTGCCTTGAGACTATTTCTACTTGAATAGCTAGGAAATTAAGTGCCTTCGATATAAAATCTGTATGTATAAGGAAGGGCCTCTAGAAATTGGCCATGTCTAGGAAACCACTATGGAGCGCCCTTCAATGATACTCCCTAAGCTACACTCCCATTCGATTCTTCAGCAGAATCAAGATTCTGGTATATGTGAAAATACTCTTTTCCCCAATTTGTCCACTCTATTCAATATTTTTCAAGCTAATACTTTTGATATAGCAATCATCCATAATAAAAGGCTACTTGCACTCTTTCTTCTATAAAAGAAAATTAAGCATTTTCCAAATGTGAAATACGAAAAATTTCCTCAAATCATTAGTATTCTCAAAGTGACCCTCCTTTTATTTCATTTTTTTTTCTACAGAGTACCGTTCTTGCTGCTTATGCCAATCTGAATTAAAAAAAAAAAACACTGATCATCCATATCAATGTTAGTTTATTTAAAAATCTAGGAAAAGTAAGTGATTAAACAGAGAGCTACAATATAATAATGGAATCATTCACAGGCTACACAGAGTAGATCTCGTTACCAGCTTCAATTCCAAGCCTGACTCGGTAAAACTTAAAACAAACACATTTAACACTAAAGTACAGATTCAGAAACAAAAAGAGAATGAAGGCAGGCAGAATGGCATCCACTCAGACCTTCTGGATCCTGGTATAAATTGACCTTTCCAAAAGTGGTAGCATAGAGCCAGTATTTTACTTAGTCTTATACACAATATCAATTTACACATAGAGTAAACCTTTGCCCCTCTACAAACTTGAATTCACAGGGCAGGCAGGTGTTATTGCGTCCAGGAAGCCTTCCACAGTCGCCTGTTCCACAATGGCAGAGCTGCCATCCCTGCACTGAGCCTGCAGCCTCACCCTAACCAACACCATGCTGTTCTCGTTTGTCTGTCTCCATCAGGGAAGCTGTGTGAGCTACCCGAATGCAAGCAACTACCCAAGTATCAAGGCTGGCACAGTTACCCAATACTTCTGTAAGTACTTTAAAATTAAAACTTTATTCCTTATTCCAAAGTATTTCAGAAATTTCCCTAGTTGTGTTTTTGACCTGCTAAGTAGTATCTTGTTTAATCCCTCTAAAACCTTGATCAACTTGCAGCAGCAGATCTCTTGACCAATCTGAACTGTCTAATTTACCCAATTAACAAATACCAGCTTATTAAAGTATGCTGAACACTCACACTGATGAGTTCTCTCTAGAATGTCCACATACTTTTGCTCTCCTCGGTTAAGCTATATGCTTTACCAAGGATCAGCTATGTCTGTTACCAAACAAACCACTTTTGTTAGTGAAATAACATAATTTATTATGTAAACCAATAAAATATGAGTATGAAAAGGAAAAGGTGTTCTTCCCACAAAGACAAATTGAATGACTGGAAAACTCAAAAAGGTGAGAGGCTAAAACCAGCTGATGCTGAATTGGGTATGGGTCAAACAGCTACATAAGACTTGGGAAAGAGATTATAAAAATCTAGAAGGATTCTATATTCAGATGACAGAGAACTTATAAACAATTCATTCTGAGTATGCTTTATAAAGGAATGATGGCTCAGATCTCCAAACAGAGGACCCAAAGGCCTTATCCTTCATTTGAAATAAAGAAAAAAGATACTAAATAAATACACTTTTCTATGTTTTAAATTAAAATGTTTCCAAAATATATTTTCATTCCTTACCTTAACAAACATTTTTTAAAAAACCAACCAACTTCTTCCTGCTTGCAATAGGTCAAGGTCCTTTGTTGTATTTTATTCTCACAAAAGAAAGCCACTATCTTTAAATGAAAATTTTGAAATTTTTTCTCATTATACCCTTATTACTATACTTTGCCACTCTGTTCATTACATTTCTTTATTTCTATTCTTAGCCTACATAACTAAGTAAAGCCAATATGATATGTATTAAGCTGCACATCATATCCTGGCTCTATACTTCTAATAGATTTAGTCCAGAACAATACTCACACAAGTACTACCACTGCATTGTGAAAAAGAAATTGTTTTCAATTTAATAGCTAATATGCAAGTTAAAAGCTGGTGATATCTTCATAAAAATGAAATAAAAACTTTTTCAAATACTGAAGAGTGGTCTGGTTTTTAATGTTAAGGAGTGAAACTCTTTCACCACCACAACCACCAGTATTAATAAAAGCTCCAAAGAAGGGGAGGAAAGGACAATACAGTGTTGCAGTCAAACAAGAAGTGCCAAAGAAGTGTTTACCTTCCGATTTTGATCATAAGCAGAATCAATCCCCAAAATGCTATTCACTTCTACATATGGATATTTCTTCTCCAGGACACTGACCACATGTTCAACTTTCACTTTTTCTCCGGTTCTCACCTTGTTATAGATCTAAAGAAAGAAAAACCATTTAACCAACTACACTTTTAAGTTCAAATTTCAAAGCGTTCATTACAAAATACTTCTGAATATAGAGGAAAATACAACTATTTTTCTCAAAAGGTCAAATTGAGACATCTTAGCAATTTTTCCTTTTCCATATACCTTATTAAGATGACTCCTTAGGTTAGAAACTAAATATTCTTTAAAAGGCTTAATCAGTTCATACTCACGGAAAGCCCCAAATACAACAATGTGTTAAGAAAAATCTGGGCCGGCGCGGTGGCTCTCACGCCTGTAATCCTAGCTCTCTGGGAGGCCTGGAGGCGGGAGGATGGCTCAAGGTCAAAAGTTTAAGACCAGCCTGAGTAAGAGTAAGACCCCGTCTCTACTAAAAATAGAAAAGAAATTAATTGGCCAGCTAAAAACATATAGAAAAAATTAGTCGTGCATGGTGGCACATGCCTGTAATGCCAGCTACTCAGGAGGCTGAAGCAGAAGGATTTCTTGTGCCCAGGAGTTTGAGGTTGCTTTGAGTTAGGTTGATGCCACGGCACTCTAGCCCGAACAACAGAGTGAGACTTTGTCTCAAAAAAAAAAAAAAAAAAAATCTGAATAGGTTGGGCTCAGTGAGTCACACATGTAATCCTAGCACTCTAGGAGGCCGAGGCGGGAGGATCGCTTGAGCTCAGGAGTTCAAGACCAGCCTGAGCAAGAGCAAGACCCTGTCTCTAATAAAAATAGAAAAAATTAGCCAGGCATGGTGGCGAATGCCTATAGTCCCAGTTACTTGGGTGGATGAGGCAGGAGGATTGCTTAAGCCCAGGAGTTTGAAGTTACTGTGAGCTAGGCTGACGCCACGACACTCTAGCCTGGGTGACAGAACAAGATACTGTCTCAAAAAACAGAGAAGAAAAAGAAAAATTTGAAGACTTGTAAGTAATCCTTGAAATAAAAATGTTTTTATTTTGATTTCCCACAATGATTGGGGGGGAGCTGCAAAATATGACATAATCTGTTTTTTAAAAACAGACCAAAAACAAATAAATAAAACTGTATCTATATATATATATACACACACACTTAAGTATCTAGAAGGATACAAGGCAACCTTTTCATGGTGATTACCTTTAAGGACGATTAGGAAAAAGAGAAATTTTAAATTGACATTGATATTATTTGAATTTTTTTATGGTGAGCATATATTACTTTTGCAATGAAAAATAAATAAAAAGGAGAACTCATATTTTCCTTTCCTTCATACACATATCTATGGGAGGAGGGGAAACTTTAAAAAGTAGGCTTTAAAATACCTAACTATTCTGAGTGACTTCTTTTGAACCTATTTCATTCTCCATAGCCCCATTGATAACTACCTTCCCCATGATTTCTCAAGAAGATCACAGCAAAAGATCATCAACTAGTAATCCTGCCACTTTCTTTGCCCTTCCTCAGATCCATCTCCATACAGTGCAGCAAAATGAGTTTTCAATGCAAGACTGATCACTGAGCTCTGGATACCCCAGCTGACTAGCTTACATGGCCTCAAGGACATGGCTCCACCACGTCTACCTTGCTCTCACAATCCTCTGCTCAAGCCACACTAACAATCTGGAATCACTACCTCTGATTTGTAGCCGTGTCCCATGACTCCCATGCTTCTGCCTAGATTCAGGTGGGACAACTTTCCATTCCATAAAAATGTCCATGACCATCCCCCCAGGAGGGGTGAGGTCCTTGTACAGCCACAGATAACTGTGCTTTCCACACTGTATGACATCACCTGTTTGAGTGTGTCCTCCCACTAGGCTGTAAGGTTTTTGTGGATAGGGACGAGGCTTCTAATTCTTTGTGACTTTCCCCCCCTACACACACAAAGATAGTACCAGACCTGGCACATGGTGGGCCTTCAGTAATTTACCCAAATAAATAAACGAACATTCTCACTAACAAAAAATGTTCCAAATGAATCTATAAACAATAAATATACATAATAAATAGCAGAATAACATTATATTTAGGGGCAAAAGTGGTTAAAATCAATTATTTTAAACATGATTTTTTAAAATACTTGCCATTAATCTGTAAACTGTCACTTATAAAGCTGTTTATACTCAAAAATAGAAAGAAAAAAAAGACAAGGTGAATTCTTTGAACTTGAGCAAGTAAATGCCTTAAATATATACATAAATCAGGGCATTTCAAAGTTTCCAGTAAAAATGGAAAAACCAGACTGTTGGTAAGAATTTTATGACTGGAATATAAAACCAAATGTTAATCAAAAAATCATGATAGCCCAGTCCCTCCCCTACCCTCCCTTTCTCAAAAAAAAAAAAAATCATATGGTAGTCTCAAAGGAAAAAAAGACTTTTTTTGAACAAGTAGAGAACATCACTTTTGCCAAAAGGTATTAACTAGTGATTTCAAATCACCAAAGGGCAGATTAAGATACACCAGTACTCCTAAAGAATCTTAGCACAAATTGCAGCAATCTATTATTAACGTGAGTGAATCAATAAAGTAAAGGCAAACCCGAAAATATAATATACAGTTTGACAAATAATTTATTCACTTTGTCTTTTTACAGAAATATAGAATCCTCTTAACATATATAGTTTTCTAGAGTAAGTTAGATTTAAAAAATTATTTGCCATTTTGAACACAACCATACATGTGTCAGAGCTTGGAAGGCATGATAATCATCCACTTCTTGGGCAACATAGTTATACGCTCTAAGAACAGCCACACCAGCATCTTGCATCCCATCAACATCTTCAGAGTCATTAACCAAAAACATAAAACCAATTCTGCAGGAGGGAAGAAAAAAAAAAAACATCTCAAAGATTGCAACAAGTTAAAAGGAATGGTATCCTCATACCTGTCTCATGTATTATAGTTAATAGAGAAAAACCATCCTTAAGTGAAAAGCACAGTTGACATCCTACTCTAACATAGTTGTTGACAAAGTATACATATATCACAAAATCAAAAAGCAGGTTCTCAAACCTACCTCAGACTTTTCCACTGTTAAAGCAAGCCATTTCTACATCATGAAAACATTCCTTTACTGACATGAAGAGTGCTGCTATAGTTTTAGTAAAAGATTTTGTTCTGATTTTAAACAAAAATTAGGAGAAAAAAGAATTTTCAGACTATAAAAGTAAACAGAAAAGGGGGGATTTTGAGATTTAACACAGGCAATATGAGAATCATAGGTAAAAGAAAAGCATAAAAAAATATTTATAATTGTCCTACAACAAAAAACTATAACCAAAGATAAAGTTTATTAACTTCTAAAATTTAAAATAAAGGAATAAACCACAAAGAGATACCATTATAGATCCTGAGACTGGTGGCAAAAAAAAAGTCTTATGAAAGCAATTCAATGGACAAAAATTAGTCTTTTCAAGAAATGGTGCTGGAATAGCGGGACATCCACAAGCAAAATAATAAATCTAGATGCAGACCTTATATCCTTCATAAAAATTAACTTAAAGTGGATCACAGACCAAAATGTAAAACACGAAACTATAAAATTCCAAAGAAAACATAGGTTATGTTGGGTTTGGCAATGACATGTTAGATCTGAAAGCATGATCCATGAAAGACAAAACTGGTAAGTTGGGCTTCATTAAAATTAAAAATGTCTCCCCTATAAAGGACACTATTAAGAAACTGAATGGATAAGCCACAAACTGGCAAGAAATCTTTGCAAAACATCCATCTGATAAAGGACTACAATCCAAAATATATAATGAACTCTTAAAACTCAACAGTAAGAAAATAAACACCAAATTAAAAAATGGGCCAAAGATCTAAGCAGACACTTCACAGAACAAGACAAGATGATAAATAAGTAAATGCTAAACATCACATGTCATTAGTGAACTGCAAATGAAAATAACAATGAAGGCCGGTGGCTCACGCCTGTAATCCTAGCACTCTGGGAGGCCGAGGCCGGCAGACTGCTTGAGGTCAGGAGTTCGAAACCAGCCTGAGAAAGAGCGAGACCCCGTCTCTACTATCAACAGAAAGAATTTAATTGGCCGACTAATATATAGAAAAAATTAGCCAGGCATGGTGGTGCATGCCTGTAGTCCCAGATACTTGGGAGGCTGAGGCAGCAGGATTGCTTGAGCCCAGGAGATTGATGTTGCTGTGAGCTAGGCTGATGCCACGGCACTCACTCTAGCCTGGGCAACAAAGTTAGACTCTGTCTCAAAAAAAACAAAAACAAAGAGAGGTTACAGCCTAAAAATAGAAGAAAATATAAACAGATATATATCAAACTATGATATATATCAATATATGAAACTGTTAATGCTAGTTAGCTATAGAGAGGTGTGTATAGAGTGTGTATATATGGGGATGGGAATGCATAGAGGGTTCATTTTTAGATAAAAATTGTCTGTGTTTTTTTGTTTGTTTTTTTCCAAGACACTCTCACTCTGTTGCCTGGGCTAGAGTGCCGTGCTGTCAGCCTAGCTCATAGCAACCTCAAACTCCTGGGCTCAAGCAATCCTACTGCTTCAGCTTCCCAAGTAGCTGGGACTATAGGCATGCGCCACCATGCCTGGCTAATTTTTTTTTTCATAGCCTAGACATTTGTACCAGCTAATTTTTTATATATATTTTTAGTTGTCCAGCTAATTTTTTTCTATTTTTTTTTTAGTAGAGACAGGGTCTCACTCTTGCTCAGGCTGATCTCGAACCGAGCTCAACTGATCCACCAGCCTCAGCCTCCCACAGTGCTAGGATTACAGGTGGAGCCACCGCACCCAGCCCTGTCTGTGTTTTTTAAAACCCCACTTATGACAGAAATCATATATGATAGGCTATGGGTAGAAAGGAACAAATATTCTTATGCAAACAAAGATAAGAGCTAAAATCTAATCAGATCATCAAACCCTTATCTCTTCACAAACTAATTACCCTTTCCCAAGATTCTAATTTCTAAAAAGAGCATCAAAGTTTTTCTGTTAGCTAAGCCAGAAACTCCAGACTTTTATTTCTCCTGGGCCTAGTTCACCATTAAGTATTGCAACGGAGTCCCTCAGATTGTGCCCTCCTGCCCACAGACCCTGCCAACACAGCACAGCAGCTCATACAAAGATTGAAAGAACAGCCTGTCTGCCTAGGTCTTCCACCAACCATTCACATGTTTCTCTGCTACCTAAGGTGCCAAGGCCTTCTTGTCACCTATCTGTGCAATCTGAAGACCACATGCCTTCTTCTTGTCCTTCAATACAATTAAATATTTAATTAGTGCCAACTGTGTACCATGACCACTTTCTGTGCTTTATAGTTCTCTTTTAATCAAAACATAGCTCTGGTTATAATCGTGTTATGTATTCTTCCATCTAACCAGATGTATTCATGTCTTGGAAGAAAAGTTTCACTGAATAAAAAAGCTCTCCTTTTACAGCTATCAAAACCCTCTATCAGGCCGGGCGTGGTGGCTCACGCCTGTAATCCTAGCACTCTGGGAGGCCGAGGAGGGCGGATTGCTCAAGGTCAGCAGTTTGAAATCACCCTGAGTAAGACCCCATCTCTACTAAAAATAGAAAGAAATTAATTGACCAACTAAAAATATATATAGAAAAAATTAGCTGGGCATGGTGGTGCATGCCTGTAGTCCCAGCTACTCGGGAGGCGGAGGCAGTAGGATCACTTGTGCCCAGGAGATTGAGGTTGCTGTGAGCTAGGCTGATGCCACGTCACTCACTCTAGCCTAGGCAACAAAGTGAGACTCTGTTTCAAGAAAAAAAACAAAAAGAACAAAACAAAAACAACAAAAAAACCCTCTATCAGGCTGGGCCCGGTGGTTCATGCCTGTAATCCTAGCACTCTGGGAGGTCGAGGCGGGTGGATCACTCAAAGTCAGGAGTTCAAGACCACCCTGAGCGAGACCCTGTCTCTACTAAAAACAGAAAGAAATTGGCCAACTAAAACATATAAAGAAAAAATTAGCTGGGCATGGTGGTGCATGCCTGTAGTCCCAACTACTTGGGAGGTTGAGGCAGTAGCATTAGCTTGAGCCCAGGAGTTTGAGGTTGCTGTGAGCTAGGCTGATGCCACAGCAGTCTAGCCTGGACTACAGAGTGAGACTCTGACTCAAAAAAAAAAAAAAAGGAACAGTGGAAATCCAGCCACTCAGTACCCTGTTGGTAGATTTGGTAACACTAGTGAAATAAATGTGTCTGTTTGCATCTATGAAAGGGTGTGTATACATGTAGTCCTTTACACTCTAACAAAAGTTACTGTCAAAGCTCTATATCTCTCCCCTAAAAGTAGAAATAGGTATTGTGATGTGGAACTAACCTAGGAAAATTCCCTTCCACTGGGAAGGAAGCCAAGACCACATACTATTTTTACACGAGTCATTTATTAATAATTCAACAGTGGCAAGCTTGTACTCACTGAGAATCAAATTCTCAGTCCCAAAAGATACTAGCTTCATACTGACTATAAGATAAAACTGCCATTAATGATCCCACCTAATAATTATCCTACAATTCTTTTCTTTTTTCTCTCTTGTCCCTCTACTCCGAAAGAGAAATGTAAATTATCCTACAATTAAGTAGCACCAGACTTGCATTTTTGACTGACAAACAAAACCTCAGCTAAATTAGATACATCATCAAATCAATACCAGTGTTACCTTAGTGGTATATGATTGCTGAGGAACATCTCAGCTGTGTTAATCAACTCTGCTGTGGTCTCATGTGCAGGATCAACTATGAAAACCTGTGGGGGAAGGGAATGAACAGATGAAATGACATTTTTTCAAATTTCCCTGGGCCAACCGAAGTGCCATTAATCTTTGTACATGAAGCCAACCTTTTTCTAGCTATTCTCAAACCACATAAAAGAAGAATTATACAAATAACTGTCATCTTCCTCTGTGTTCAAAGAATGTGGTACTGAAGGGCTAGGTGATTTTCTCATGGACTTATGCTGAAAACATGGAACTATATTCCAGGTTACTGACACCTATTCTAACACACCAAACAAATAACAAGTTTTAGCAACTCTCCCGCCTTAGAAAATGGAGATTGCCTTTTTGTGTATTCATTTCTGACGATCTCTGAGTTAACAATTCATTTAGAATTCAATTCTTAGACCACAGTAGTAGGTATCAGGAAAGCACACAAGCACCCATTATGTGCTAAAGCAACTTATACATATTCTCTCATTTGATAAAGTTCATATATATGATAAGAGAGAAAGAGAATGAAATTTTCACTAGGAAGGAAAAAGTGGTTTCAAGAGTGACAAAAGTGCAGAGGGCAGTTTCCCCTGCAGGTTCTGAGGAAGCCAACCGTGGCACTAACCTGCGCCCATCTCTTGCGCAGCTGTGTGAGGGAAGAGAAAGAAATGAGAAGGAAAGAGAGGGTCAATTAAGAACCTTCTTTCTCTTTCTCTCTCTCTAAAGCACTGAAAGAAGGAATAAATAAGAGCTGACAAAAGATTTATTTAAAGGATTAAATTGAACTACTAAATTTTAGGGATTAAGATACTAAAGAAAAACAGCCCCAATATACACCTGCAGAAAAAGGAGAACTATTTTAAAAACTAAACCAACATTGTCATGAACTTAAAACTGCCAGACAAAATATAAAGTCTTAAAATTGAAAAGAAGAAAACAACTAAAACCCAGTCTAAACCTTCGTGTTAAGGATGAAAAGCATTTCCTCACGCGCCAGTGAGGGTGACGCTGCTGCTACATCTCACAGCCCCGCCAGGAATCAGCACGTCCCAGAACCCTTCTGTTTTAAACATGGAGCGTATTTGGTGGTGGCAGTGGTGGGGAGAAGCAGCTAATAAAGGAGAGAAGTGAACATTCTACATACGACAAAAAGGTAAGGGAAAGGGCAAGGGAGAGACAGAGTTCATAGCCACATAAGACATTTTACTTACCATGTTATGTAAGTTTTTCCTGATCTGTCGGATAACACCAGGAAAGGTGGCTCTAAGCAACTCCTGTAGACTAGAAGGCCATGAATTGTATCTGCTATCAACCTCCAGGTTGTTGACCCACTACAAAAAATAACATAACATGTTGCACACACTTTAGCCACCAGTTAGTGAAATATGCAGCAATGACAATAATATTTCAATTGTTTTAAGAATCACATGGGACAAGACCATTTTCAAAGATACAAAGAGCGAGCAGAAAAATGAGTGACTAAAAGACAAGCCACAGAATAGATGAAGATATTTGCAACCTACAAAACCACTAAAGGACTAGGGCCAAGAATATGGATAGAAATCTAACATCAGTTAAAAGGCAAGCAACTCATAGGAAATGGGTATAGGAAATGCATCAAGAATAAGAAATTTACAGAGGAACTCCAAATGAGTAATAGACATGAGGAACACAGACATCCTCAATTTTAATCTAGGAACTATGAACAAAATCTCAATGAAATTTCACACTCAATAAACTAAAAAAAAATTTAAAGTTACCCAGGAGAGCTATAAGGTACAACAACAATACAGAAAAAAAATTAAAAGTTGTTAATATCCAAGAATAGGCAAAGATATACAGCAGTGGGAATTCTCACCCAATGCTGATGTCTGAAAAAACCAATATAGAGAACTGGACCTAATAAAGTTAAAGACTTCATTAGTACCTAACACTAGGTACTCTAGTTCTAGGTATCTAACCCAAATAAATTCTCACATGTATACACAAGGAGAAAGGTAAAAAGAGCAATTATAGCACTCCTTTCAACAGCAAAAAATTACAAACGACTTAATGTCCATAAAGAGAGCAATGGATAAATAAACAGTATGCATTCAAGAGAAGAGTGGGAAGGTCTTGTATATTTCCTTGCTCATGGATGCATAGTATATTTCTGGAAAAATATACAAGTATCTAATAATGCTTATTGCCTATGCAGAGAAATACTGCACTTTTTCACGACAACGGTATATACTGCATCTTAAATTTTAAGCTATGAAAGTATGATTTTATATAATATGTAAATTATATCATATGATAAACTGTATGTATCAACTTGCAAAGGGATTGAAAAAACTGCTGACTAAAACAGGAAGCTGAAGAAGGATACTTCCAGGGCACTGGATTATCCAAATTTTTAAGATATTTAATAAGAAATAAAAAGATAAGCTGAGCGCAGTGGCTCACGCCTGTAATCCTAGCACTCCAGGAGCAGGGGGGGGGGGGGGGGGGGGGGGGTAGGGGATCGTTCAAGGTCAGGAGTTTGAGACCAGCCTAAGCAAGAGTGAGCTCCCCATCTCTACTAAAAATAGAAAGAAATTAATTGGCCAACTAAAAATATATATAGAAAACATTAGCCAGACATGGTGGCACATGCCTGTAGTCCCAGCAACTAGGGAGGCTGAGGCAGAAGGATTGCTTGAGCCCAGGAATTTGAGGTAGCTGTGAACTAGGCTGACCCCACAGCACTCTAGCCCAGGCAACAGAGTGAGACTCTGTCTCAAAAAAAAAAAGAAAAGAAAAGAAATGAAAGGATCAAATAGGGGACAAGAGGAATGTACGTCAATTTCAGGAAAGGAATGACCTGTAAGAAGGAGGGGGGTGACTGGGAAGAGATATAAAGAGACCTTCAACTGAAACTTTGTTCCCCCAAGAAAAATGTTAATGTAATTCTCTTTACTCTTTAGAATCCAAAACCATAAACAGAAAAACAAGATGACATTAACAAAGTATTCATCAAAATAACATTATAACACCGAATGAGAACTCAAGTAATGATCACCTACACTATACGATATTTACCTTTCAATAAAATTTCTCTAAAATAAATGTAGTACAGAAACAAAGAAAAAAAAAAAAGACTGGCATGCCCAGGTTGTTTTGGGCACATCAGCTTTATCCTCAATCTCATCTTCACCATGTCTACTAGAAATGGCACTATTCCCAACATTCTCTTTGGCAGATGGCGAGACAAAGGCTCAGAGAGATCACGCATAAATCCTTCAAATCTCGAATCTCAAAGTCCTACCAAAGGTTATTAACATAAAAAGTGATGATTTTTAATAGTTGTTCTAATTTACAAATATTGTCACAAAATCACATAAGATCTATACACAACTGGGAAAATACAAACTTTACTAACAATTCTTTGCCAACATAAGCTCAGATGAATCCTAGGGTTGTACTAAACTGGAAAAATCACTGTCTTAACCACATTAGCCACAATAATTCAACTTTTTGGAGCATTAAAGAGCCTACTTTAGTATGTAGATAAATATATAATAAGCAGTTGTAAATCACTGACATCAACAAAATAGTTAGTGGGAATAACGTTCATAAAAGACAGATTAGAAAAACATAATAAAGATATCTAGCCAGAATGTCCTTTGATCACCCTAAAAAAATACTCACTGAAATGGCAGGACTCCTGATGTCTACTGCATAGTCGGCCTCAGAGGGCTGGATGTTCAGCTTCAAAACATTATGCAGAGAAAGGCCTTCTATTCCCAACCTATGCAGACCCTCCATTACCCGAGCTTCACTCCTCAACATATCAAAGAGACTGAAAAAAATAGATATTTAGTAGGAAAAAAACTGTGAGATTGCCCTCAACAGAATTCCTTGCCCCTGCCCATAACTCATTTTACCAGAAAAAAAAAAAAAGAAAAGAAAAAAAACAGGCCAGGTGTGGTGGCTCATGCCTGTAATCCTAGCACTCTGGGAGGCTGAGGCAGGCGGAATGCTAGAGGTCAGGAGTTCGAAACCAGCCTGAACAAGAGCGAGACCCCGTCTCTACTATAAATAGAAAGAAATTAATTGGCCAACTAATATATATAGAAAAAATTAACCGGGCATGGTAGCGCATGCCCATAGTCCTAGCTACTCAGGAGGCTGAGGCAGAAGGATCACTTGAGCCCAGGAGTTTGAAGTTGCTGTGAGCTAGGCTGACGCCACAGCACTCACTCTAGCCTGGGCAACAAAGCGAGACTGTCTCAAAAAAAAAAAAAGAAAGAAAGAAATTGGCCAACTAAACATATATAGAAAAAATTAGTTGGGCGTGGTGGCACATGCCTGTAGTCCCAGCTACTCGGGAGGCTGAGGCAAGAGGATCGCTTGAGCCCAGGAGTTTGAGGTTGCTGTGAGCTAGGCTGACGCCACGGCACTCTAGCCCGGGCAACAGAGTAAGACTCTGTCTCAAAAAAAAACAAAAAGAAAAGAAAAGAAAAAAACTTTGAAAAAATCCTCACCATGAAAAAAATGTATCAATTCAACCTCAATGCCAAATCAAACTAATTTCAGAAATCAAAAACAGGGAGCTCTTCCCTGTTTCATCTTGTCAAAGTATGCAGAAGAAAACATGTAAGACTTGTTTCTTCATTCATATTTATCTATATTAATCAATGTACACATAAATTATCTCAAAGTATAAATGGACAGTTTACGGATGAAATAATCCTAAATCTATACTTTATACTACATGTTTTTTACATACATTAATCTCTCTGTATTATTTCTTACAACCGCATATGAATTTACAATTATCTCAAAATAAAGTTTAAAAAGCACATCACAAATCACAGATACTATATTATGTATGTTTAATATAAGTTTCAATATCAGTATCAACTTACACAGGAAAACACATGACTACAGAAAAGAATTCATACCCTAGTGGTTTGCTGGGGGACCGGGGGGCAGAAAAATGGGGAGGGACATGAAAAGAAAATAGGACAAAAACTTTACTTTTAGTTACTTCATCTCTGTATTATTTCAAGTTATATACATGAGCAAGTATTTAGTTTGTAACACTCTGAAAAATTACATGTATATTATTTAAATAAATCACTCAACAAAAATACATATGGGCAATCTTTTTTTCTTTAATTAAATGAACCCCATATCCACTGGATGGGCAATCTTTTAAGTATCCAATATTTTAAGTATTTTACTAACTTATCGCTAACCCTATAATGCAATATATACACAGAAAAACTAAATTAATTAATGTGAAAAATCTCTTACTGTGGGAACTGCTGAAGCATTAGCATTAGCTTTTGTTTTTTACTATTAATATTATGAATCCATAATATGAATCCATGAATCCATGTCAACTGTGTCGACTTTAATTCCAAGAATAAAATCTGAATTCTATCTAATCATCCACAACCCCTCACCCACTTAAATCATAAAGACAAATAGACCAATTTAACCCTAAACCACATTTTAACAACTGAAAGGTAAGTATTCAAATAATACAACTGAAAGTATTCAAATAATACAACGTAGACTGGACACCTTCTGAAACACTGAGAGTATTCTGAATCAACCTGCTTCACACTGTTCCAAAAGCCAAGGAACCTTTGTTTTTCCAGGTTCCTATGGTTAACTGGGAAACTTTACCTTTAAAAGAGAATCCTTGAAAACACTTAGGCTTTGATTGTTCACTGTGATACAAGATGGCAACGTTCACAGTGCTCACCAGGCATAGCACAGACTCACCATCATCGACTCAGTGGGCCTGAGAAGCCTTCAGGCTTTGCATCATGCCACATCACAGAGGGATGACAATCTGAACATGGCAGAAGGAGCCACACATTATAAAAACTATTCTAAGAATAAAAAATATTATCCATACCTGAATATATCCTGTGTATCTAAATCAATGTGAAGTCCATTGATGAAGAGAGCTGAATCTCCAGGCTGCAACCCTAAAGTTCCCTTGAAATACTAAAGAATTATAAAAATTATTAGGGAGCAGTGAGAGAATGTTTAACAAAAATTGCAGTGTTTCTGGGCTTTATTACTTGTATAAATCTTTACATCCTATGGCAGGGTTAAGATTTTCTTCTATATACTTCTGCAGACCCCTTATCAGTTACTACCCTGATTAAAACTTTGGGTTCGAGACATATACCTATCCTTTTTCTCCCTCGCTCCCTCATTCAGATGTTGATTGATACAACTGTTTCCTATAATGAGGTGCGGGAGAGCTCTTCAGTCAAGAGCTGAAGGTCACTTTTCAAAAAAGAGAAAAGAAAATAAAACTAAACAAATATTATCTATATTTAATGTTAAAAAACATGTTTCCTCCTAACCCATAATACATTAAGATATTTTACTATTTCAATGTCCCTAAGAAATGGCAATAGCAGAACACCCTACAGTCAAAAAGCCTCATCCTTAGGGAGGTAATGAAAGAAAAGTTAAACTTTATCCTCAAAATAAGAGGCAAATACATAAGGTCTCAAACTGAAAAATAAAGTACCAATTAAGGCATGCTAGACGTCTGGAGAAAAACATCACAAGAATCAGCCAAGAGTTGAAAGTGGGTATCTCTGGGAAGGGGAACACAACAGTGGTGAGACACGTCATGCGATGCTGCTTTTCTAAACAACATGGTAACACTATTTGATGCTGTCAATTATATTCATATGCAATTCTGATTAAAAACTAAAAATACAGGTCGGGTGCGGTGGCTCACGCCTGTAATCCTAGCTCTCTGGGAGGCCCAGGCGGGAGGATCATTCAAGGTCAGGAGTTCAAAACCAGCCTGAGCAAGAGCGAGACCCAGTCTCTACTAAAATAGAAAGAAATTAATTGGCCAACTTAAAATATGCAGAGAAAAAAATTAGCCAGGCATGGTGGCACATGCCTGTAGTCCAGCTACTCTGGAGGCTGAGGCAGGAGGATCGCTTGAGTCCAGGAGTTTGAGGTTGCTGTGAGCTAGGCTGACGCCACAGCACTCTAGCCAGGGCAAAAGAGTAAGACTCTGCCTCAAAAAAAAAACCAAAAAACTAAAAGTACAATGATTACAGAAATGAACAAAATGTTACCATCTTTAATAAAAGGAGAGAAACACTATTAATTTCTACTGACTAAACTCCAATTTCCTCATCTTTAACACATTAACTGCCATGTGAGTTGTATCTCACGCTACTTTTGAGCCTGGGGCCTCCTGAAGCATGTGTTACTCATATATCTTTACCTTGGGACCTGCGTGAACTATTTTTCAAGCTACATATATAATTCACTCAGAAAACAATAAAAAATAACAAATTTTTCATTAAATTATAAAGGATCATTTTGTTTTCAAGTTTTTATTCTATTTTCATAATAGAAGACCATGGCCCCAAGGAAAAACTTTTTTTCTAGTATGGCAGTCAGTAAGTTAAAGATACAATACAAAACAGAAAGGTCAGTATTTTCCACTGGTTAATACCTTCTGATTCTCTTCTACTTCAGTTCTAAGTTCTGAATTCACAGCTGTTTTTGTTATTGCTCTGAAGAAATAAAAATATTATCAGCACTTGGTTTAACTTTGATATAAATGTCTTTAATTCCCATATTTTTAAATATAAAACATATTAATCAATAAACTATAAAAAATTAAATGGAAAAAAATTAAACCTTTACAACGGATAAATATACTTCTCCTTTCTCAGATGTGCATATTTTATACGATATAACACAAAAGAAAAGAAGCAGTACTAGCAGCATTTTAAAGCATCTGCAGGCCGGGCGCAGTGGCTCACGCCTGTAATCCTAGCACTCTGGGAGGTCAAAGTGGAAGGATTGCTCAAGGTCAGGAGTTCGAAACCAGACTGAGCAAGAGCGAGACCCCATCTTTACTATAAATAGAAAGAAATTAATTGGCCAACTAAAATATATAGAAAAAATTAGCCGGGCATGGTGGCACATGCCTATAGTCCCAGCTACTCGGCTGAGGCAATAGGAATGCTTGAGCCCAGGAGTTTGAGGTTGCTGTGAGCTAGGCTGACGCCACGGCACTCACTCTAGCCTGGGCAACAAAGTGAGACTCTGTCTTAAAAAGAATAATGTTAAATAATGTTAAACAAACTAAGGCAGAAGATTGCTCATCCTATTTAAGCACTTATGGTATAGGTGAAATCCTCCATGTATATCTTCAAGTAACATGCTGAACTAAATGAGAACTTACTATAAGACCTAAAGGACATATAAATCATATAATAATAATCAAATAATCAAATTTATTTACAAAACATCTCACACCAGAAGTCAAAATACTTCATTCAGTGACTCAAGATCAGCAACCATTAAGTCAGCAATTTCTAAAACATTGGCTTTTGAAGCAATTTTGCCTTACATTTATGAGATGTGGAGCACCATTACAGAATTGAAAGCAATGTAAGAAAACCTACATTCAAAATCTTATTCTGACACAATGAACAAGTCACTAAGCTTCTATGACTCAGTTTCTTCATGAAGATTCAATAACATGATATATATGCCCATCTATGGTCTGTGTCGGACACTAGATTAGTTACATCAGTATATGTTATATTTTATAACTCATCCAATCCTGAAAGGCAGGTTATTTTTATTCCCATTTCACTACTGAGGAAAGTGGGGTAAAGAGAGATCATTTCTCTGTAAAGGTCACACAACTACTAATAGTAACTGGCAGTGAGAAGAACATTAGTTACATCTGTCTCTTCAACCACACAATGCATGCTCTTGCCCTCTTCCCTAAAACAGAGCACCATACCATTCACAGTGTTTAGTGGTGGTAGAGAATTAGAGAATTTCAATTTTCTAAGCATTTTAATATTTTAATTACCTAATCTAGCATGTAAACATAAAGAAATTGGATATCATGTTAAGGAGAAGAATATATCAAAGCCTTACTCTATATTACCTGGCTTTAGTAGGAAAATTTTGACTAAGATCCTTCATAACCACCAAAGCCAACTCAACAGGAGCAGACAAGATTCGAGCAGCCGTCTGAAAACTTAGATCTGGAACAATGTCAAATGTAATTTAAAGTGTATTAATCTAATGCAATGAGAAGCAGGGGAAAAAACACATTTACTCCCCATTATTTTCTTGGTAATTAAGAATGCCTTGGAATGCAGCCATTCCAGAGAGTGCCCAGAGTTTAATTTCAGGTTTCATTCACCTCAGAGATCACTAGAGTACAACAAGCTGTTCACGAGATACCTGCATAAAACACTAGGGAACATACCAACACATTTACCAGAGGTTAAATCAAGCCCAAATCCTATTCCCTCTTCCAAATTTACAATATATCACAAAATACAGCATTGGGGCTTTTAGAAAATTATGCTGGGAAAAAAATCTTGAGAAACAGTTGTTTGGAACAGAGAAGTATAAGAACATCCTACAAAACTGACATGCTTTTATCACTTAGATACATAGTTTAAAAAATGTGTACATACAAGGAACTTAAAGACGATGACATGCTTCTAGTATTACAAGCTTATATATCTTTCCCTGGTCACAGAGAAAGATTTGGCACTCATTTATATATATTATATATAATATATATAATACATATAATAATATATGTGTGTGTATATATATACACACACACACTTCTACTTAGAGTTATCTGTCTATAAAAGGACTATCCTTTCTTTGATTAATCATAACTAATCTAATTTAAAATCTGTGGCACCCACAAAATAATGTAATTGTATACAATTAAATTCAAATTTTACATTTTTTAATGCCACAAAAATTAGGTTAATAACCTCTCCATGTTCTCATTACCTTGCAACTGCCAAACTTTTAAAGGTGCCATTTCATTGGTGCTCTCTACAAGGTGCTTTCTGAGTTCCTTTAGCTGTCCCTTAAGGTCAGGGTGCAGGTCTCTAAAAGAAACATAAAATCAGTCCATTTCATTGTTCCTTCTTTCTCAAAGCACACTTAGAAGTTGGCTTCAACTTTACCTTCATGATTTGCTACTCCCAACCCTAAGAAAACAAGCATGGAACACTACTCAGCCAGAGAATGAAATCTTGTCTCTTGTAATAATATGAATGGAACTGGATGCCATTCTCTTAAGTGAAATAACTCATGAACAGAAAGTCAAATACCTCATGTTTGTTCTCACTTTTATAAGTAGGAGCTAAATAATATATACACATCAACATAGACAGTGGAATAATAGACACTATAAAGTCAGAAGGATGTGAGGGTGGGAGGAGAGTGAAGGATAAGAAATTACTTAATGAATACACGTATACTATTTGCATCAGGGCCACACTAAAAGCCCAGACTTCACCACTACACAATATATACCCATATAACAAAACTGTACTTGTACCCCCTAAGTCCATAAAAATAAATAAATAAATACATAGGCTGGGTGCAGTGCCTCACATCTGTAATTCCAAAACTTTGGGAGGTTGGGAAGGGAGGACTGCTTGACGCCAGGAGTTCTAGACCAGCCTGGGCAACATAGTGAACTCCCTCTCTATAAAAAATATTTAAACATTAGCCAGGGCTGGGCATGGTGGCTCACACCTGTAATCCTGGCACTCTGGGAGGCTGAGGCAAGTGGATTGTTTGAGCTCAGGCATTCAAGACCAGCCTGAGCAAGAGTGAGACCACGACTCTACTAAAAAAATAGAAAGAAATTAGTCAGACAACTAAAATAGGGGAGGGGAGGGGAGGGGAGGGGAAGGGAGGGGAGGGGAGGGGAGAAAATTAGCCAGGCCTAGTGGTACACACCAGGCACAAACCAGCACCTGTGATTTTCATCTCTTGCTGAGAGTGTGATTGGGAAGGAGCTCCTAAAATTAATGCAATAGGAAGGATGCTAGCTATTTTCATAATGTGTCAGGCACTGTTCTAAGAAAGAAAGTTAATCTTTCTAATGACCCTATGAAGTAGATGCTATTAATATTATAAATCCAAAATTTACAGATGAATAAATCAAGGCACAGAGCATCCCCCAGTTCACATAACTAATTTGACAACACCGTTCTATCTTTGTGTATATTTGGAGCAACTGTGCTATACAGACAAAGTGTTTGATACCTGAAAGGAAAAAACTATGTTGAGTGGTACTTAGTCCTCTTAGGGACTCTCAGTAAGATAGTATTCAGTAGCTATAGTCCCAGTTACTCAAGAGGCTGAGGCAGAATGATCACTGGAACCCCAGGAGTTTAAGGTTGCAGTGAGCTACGATGACATCACTGCATTCTAGACTGGGTGACAGCAAGACCCTATTTCAAAAATAATAAAAAATAATATATATATATATACACACACACACACACACACACACAATTAATATAGACAATTGTAAGATAGGAAAATCAACATGACAGTGAATTCCTATGGCGGAAGGCAGTAAGACTAAGAATGGGTAACAAAAAGGACTTTAACTTCACCTATAGTGTTTGACTGACCTGGTGTTTTTATGTTTTCTTTTGTTTTTAAAGTAAAAGAAGACTTATGCTGGAAAAAGAGAACTTGATAAATAATTCCTTGCGATCAAAAAGTAAGTATGGCTGGGCGAGGGGCTCACGCCTATAATCCTAGGGAGAATCAATCTCTGGGAGGCTGAGGCGGGCGGACTGCTCCAGGTCAGGAGTT
The DNA here is from genome assembly GCA_008750895.1 of Mirza zaza. Taxonomy (NCBI): domain Eukaryota; kingdom Metazoa; phylum Chordata; class Mammalia; order Primates; family Cheirogaleidae; genus Mirza; species Mirza zaza. Next base: position 24,811 of record VSMD01086198.1, read on the forward strand.
CAAAACCAGCCTAGGCAAGAGCGAGACCTCCATCTCTACTATAAATAGAAAGAAATTAATTGGCCAACTAATATATATAGAAAAAATTAGCCAGGCATGGTGGCACATGCCTGTAGTCCCAGCTACTCGGGAGGCTGAGGCAGGAGGATTGCTTGAGCCCAGGAGTTTGAGGTTGCTGTGAGCTAGGCTGACGCCACGGCACTCACTCTAGCCCGGGCAACAGAGTGAGACTCTGTCTCAAAAAAAAAAAAAAGAAAAGTAAGTATGACAGCAACATAAATTCTGGGTAGTGAGTATGTTGACATATATTATTCTTCATAGTATTCTGAATCTTTTTAATTTCATAAAATAAAATTGGGGGAAAAATTGCTGTCAGTTCCAAAATGAATTTTTTCAGCCTACAACATGCTGATAAATCCTTTAGTCATGTGAATGCAATTCAGGCTAACCATGGCTATTGAGTTTTGTTTTATCTTAAAATATAGTACATTCCATATAAAGCTAGTAAAGTAGAGGTTATCAGAGGCAGAGATATAACATTTAGATCACACAAAAAGATTCAGTAGATTAATTCTGTTCTTTTAAATGCTAAAACTCAAAGAAAAAAACATATTTTTTAAGAGACAATGTCTTGCTCTGTCACCCAGACTGGAGTACAGTGGCATGATCATAACTCACTGCAGCCTTGAAGTCCTGGGCTCCAGTGATCTTCTTGCCTCAGCTTCACAAGTAGCTGTGACAACAGGCACGTGCCACCACACCAGGCTAATTTTTTTATTTTTTTACAGAGACAAAGTCTCACTATGTTGCCCAGGCTGGTCTCAAACTCATGGGCTCAAGGAAACTTCCTACTTCAGCCTCCGAAAGTGTTGGGATTACAGGCATGAGCCACCACTCCTGGCTCAAAATTTCTTAAATGTAACATGCAGAAATTAAAATATTCACTCAGACCCTTCACCTTCCAACCAATGCATTTCCAGTCAGTTACAAAAGGTTGAGCATCTCAAATCTAAAACTCCAAAATCCAAAACTTTTTGAGTGTGCACATGACACTCAAAGGAAATGCTCACTGAAGCATTCTGCTGTTTAGACTTTCACATTTGGGATGCCCAACTAGTACATAAAATGCAAATATTCCAAAATCTGAAATCTAAAACTCTTCTAGTTCCAAGTATTGCTGAAAAGGGACACCTACCCTGTACAAACACTTTTTCATGATAAAAATACCAGAACTGGTCCAATTACTTTGTATAGCTAAATAACTATTCTGAATGTCCAAAAGGTTAAATAGCTTCAATGCTCTACATAATACCTTTGTGCTATGAATGCATAAAATCATAATGCTATCCAAAAAACATTAAAAATATGAACATGAAAAAGGATTCCCATAAAAATGAAACCTGATTACTTATTATTTTTTTTTTTTAGCATTTTGGTTACATTGTATATCTTTGCCTCTCCCTAAAAAGGGTTAGAGTTATGCCCGCCCCCTCCAAAATGCTCATCCCATCCCTAAGTTTGGGTCCCCCCCAACACCGAATCTCTAGTGAGCATTGCCACCATTTGAAAACCAAAGTTTAAATCAGTCAGTACCAATTTGATGGCGAGTAGATGTGGAGCCCATTTTCCATGTCTTGTGTCGCCTCACTTTGGATAACGGGCTTAAGCTTAATCCAAGATAGCATAAATGGTGCTAGCTCACTGTCATTTCTTAGGATTGAGTAATATTCCATTGTGAGCATATACCACATTTTACTGATTACTTATTAATGAGGCCAAAATTTGCTGGAAACTCAGACTTGGGGGGGGAGGAGGAAAGAGCATTTATTGAAATCTTAAAATTTGTACCCCCATAATATGCCGAAATAAAAATTTTTTTTAAAAATGAGGCCAAAATTGATATTAAACAAGAAGAAATGTACATATGCATATGATGAATTCAATATGTCAACAGTAAATCAACTTGAACTAAGATATCTCTGCTAAACTATTACTCTGGTTAAGTCATTTCATTTGGCCAAATGTCAGAATTGAAGTATATGAAACTGAGCATAGCATATACTATTTCTGTATAATTGTTTTCTATCCAAAAAAAAGCACATTGTAGCTCCTATCCCGTGTCAGCGGCTCCCAGCAGATCATGAGCCATCAGCTCCTCTGGGGCAGGTTATAGGACAACAAAATTCACCAAAGGACCAAGCGCACCAGGCACCATGGGACAGTGTCGGCCAGCCAATGCTGAGGATGCCCAGGAATTCAGTAATGTGGAGAGGGCCATTGAGACCCTCATCAACAACTTCCACCAATACTCCATGGAGGGGGGGAAGGAGATGCTGACCCCTCTGAGCTACAGGACCTGGTCACCCAGCAGCTGCCCCACCTCATGCCGAGCAACTGTGGGTGGGCTGGAAGAGAAAATCACCAACTTGGGCAGCTGTAGCAACTCTAACCTGGAGTTCAGGAGTTTCTGGGAGCTGATCAGAGAAACAGCCAAGAGTGTGAAGCTAGAGAGCCCTGTCCGAGGGAGTTGAGAGCTCCCCCTGGAATTCCTGGCAGGTGTTGGGGAGAGGGGACCTTAGAGACTATGGTCTACAATTAAAAGCTCCTCCCTTCCACCACTGCCTATTCCCCAGCCTGCACCTCTCCTCACCTCTGAAAAGTCCAGGTCCCAACGGCCTTCCACACGGTTTCTGAGCACTTCCGTCCTGGGTGCTCCATGGCACTTACGGGTCCAGGAGCCCCTACCAGAGGAAGGCTTGCGGGTGGGTCAGGACAGGGAAGGATATTGAGGGATGGTTGGAGGGATAAGGACAGTGCAAGGACCAAAGAATTTGGTAATGGGGGAGGGCAGAGAGAAGCTGGGCTATGGGAAATGATTTGAAGAATGGGGCTGGGAATATGGCTGGATATTTGGAACTAAAATTGGTCTTTAATGTCCCCCACCACCAATGTCCTCTCCAACACAAACCACGGCTGTCTGTTCAGTGCTGTCCCTTCCTGCCTTCAGCTCTGCCCCAGCCTCCTCCCAGGACTCTCCCTGGGCTAGGGCAGGGGAGGAGGGAGAGCAGGGCTGGGGGAGAGGCTGAGAAGGGTGTGACCTTGGGGTGACAGGACCAGCTGGGTGCTTGGGCATTTACAGAATAATGGTTTGTTTTGTATCATTTGACTAACAAAAATATGAAAAAAGTGAAAAAAAAGCACATTGTAGATGTCCTAATTACAAATTTCCAGGTAAAGCAAAATTTAGGGTTCTGCACAATTATTAAGCCACAAGAGAAATAACTGCAAAACTAAAAATAACAGCTAAGAAGACTTAACTATAAAATACTATGATGCTCTCATAAAATGGTGATGGTATTATGGAATTTTTTAAATTCCGTAATTAAAAACATTTTATATCCCCTTTCATAAAAAGCACATCTTACTAAAACATATTTCAGTTGAGCACCCGTAAAATCCACTGTATTTTGCATTTTCTTCAGAATGTGTTTACCATAAGCAAATAACTATGACTGCTCTTTTTTTTTTTTTAATTATTTATTTTTATGTTTTCCTCACTAAACAGTGAGCTTCTTTTTTTGTTTTCTTTGAGACAGAGTCTCACTTTGTTGCCCAGGATAGTGAGTGCCATGGAATCAGCCTAGCTCACAGCAACCTCAATCTCCTGGGCTCAAGCAATCCTGCTGCCTCAGCCTCCCGAGTAGCTGGGACTACAGGCATGCGCCACCATGCCCGGCTAACTTTTTCTATATATATTAGTTGGCCAATTAATTTCTTTCTATTTATAGTAGAGACGGGGTCTTGCTCTTGTTCAGGCTGGTTTCAAACTCCTGACCTTGAGCAATCCACTGCCTCGGCCTCCCAGAGTGCTAGGATTACAGGCGTGAGCCACCATGCCCGGCCTGCTCTAACTTAAAACACATTTTTGGGGGGGAAAATTAATTGAAACAATTTAATTTCTCCTATTATATTAATCAAAAAATAGTATATAACTTAATACCATCAAGTGAGAGGCTCAGAAAAGGAAATCAATTTAAACCATAGGCAGGTAGCCAGAATATCGTTTAAGAATAACACACTTCATGGCCAGGTGTGGTGGCTCACACCTGTAATCCTACCACTCTGGGAGGCTGAGGTGGGAGGATTGCTTGAGGTCAGGAGTTCAAAACCAGCCTGAGCAAGAGCAAGACCCTGTCTCTACTAGAAATAGAAAGAAATTATCTGGATAACTAAAAATATATATAAAAAATTAGCCAGGCATGGTGGCGCATGCCTGTAGTCCCAGCTACTCGGGAGGCTGAGGTAGAAAGATTGCTTTAGCCTAGGAGTTTGAGGTTGCTGTGAGCTAGGCTGACGCCACGGCACTCTAGGCTAGGCAACAGAGGGAGACTCTGTCTCAAAAAAAATAAATAAAATAAAATAAAAAGAATAACGCACTCCAGAATAACTGGAAATCGCAAACTATACTCTAAACTAAGTGGTTGTTTCTCCATTTTAGTGCTTCTCCACAAAGCACTGTTAGAAAATCTGTAAAACTCAGATAGTAATGAGAAAGATTATGCTTAGAATCTGAGAAAGCCTGGAGGTTTAAAGAAAATAATGGCATTTCCCAAAATACATAACATATATATACCTTAATTTTCCAAAGAGGAATCCTTGAATTTCATCAATAGGATCATTTTCACCAATCATTGTGGTGTTAACCTCAGTTCCTATAAAGCACAGAAAACACATGTATAATTCTCAGATTAGAAACAAAAATGCTATTAAATTTATAACCTTCATAAAATTTGAATAATGTAAAATAAAAATCAGAAACACTTTAAATCATACCATTTAAAATGTTAAATACCCCAATTAACCTTTTGCAACGGTTCTTTAAACGAACAAATGTAATAAATGTGTTTTACTATTTCCTGTGTTCCTGGATAAAAAATGTATTTTTCCCCTAAAATCTGTGAAATTTTATGCTAAAAGTTTCAAGACTAACAGCTTTATCTATTATGAACAAAGAATTTTTTAATGTTAAATTTCTGAAGAATTTGCAATTAGGCAACTTAATCCTAAATATAATAATTACTGAGGAAATCAAAATGATGACTAGGTTATTTTCCATTTGCTTTACTACCCAAACTGATCATTTTTTATCTTTAAAATGGGCTTAAAAGGACAACATATAAAACTTGTAGATGAAATAATAAATTCATAACCTTCACAGGTCTCCCTGCATAATCTCAGAAGTAAACAAACAAATAAAACAAAAAACCCTCATAGGGGTGGGGCACCTGCACCCTCAAGGCTACATGTGGCCCTTGGGATCCCCAAGTGCAGGTCCTGAACTGAAGCCAAACTTCACAGAACAAATTCCTTTATTAAAGGGATTTCTTCTATAAAATTTGGATTCAGTCAAATGGCCACAATCAAGGATCTAGGCGGCCACAGGTTCCCCACCCCTGCTTGAACAGGAAGTATCCATAGTAAACTGATACAAGTGCAGAAAATAATAAAGAACATAAAATTGTTCATTAAACATAGGATAGTTCCAGATTTCACACTAGAGAGACAAATTAATGGTTATTTATAAACCACATAACATTTTTGTGCAAAAAAACTATGCCAAATTCTTTATTTATACATCTTATATACTCCTCTCAAATACTTGAAGAGACATTATTACCACCTGTATTTTATACAGGAAATAACTGGGACCTAGAGAATCTGCTTAAGGTAACTCACTCAGATGTAGCAAAAACCAGGATTCAAACACAGATTCAGCATACTCCTAAATCTATTCTTTTTCATTATGGAAATAAATTCCCCTTTAACTTATATTTAAAGAAAAAAGAAAACCCACTGGTCTTATTTTTACAAATTCACCTTTCACCTGAGTATCATCCTTGGCCTTGTATTCAGTGCTCTTAATGGCCAATTCCACTCCATAGCCAGAGAGGTAAACGGGCTCCTTCCTGGGGTTCTGCAAGCAAAGATTCCACCATTACCACCTAGCTCTTTGCATGTCACAGCATACATGACACAACCATGTAATGTTGCATCTACTAGCCATTATGCACTCAAAGTATCTTTAAATTTGTTTGCTAAAGAAATTCACTTATTGAAACCTTAAAATCTGTACCCCCATAATATGCTGAAATTAAAAAAAAAAAAAAAAGTTAATAAATTTCAGGGCATTAAAAAAAAAAAAAAAGAAATTCACTATGTGGCCAAGAAAGCTCACTACAGGAATTTTTTTAGTCCAAAACCTACCAAAATACCAACAGTAATAAAAGCATTTACCTATCATTAAAATATTGATTCGATTTTTAAAATCAATTTAGAGTTTATGTTTCTCTCCCTATAAAATCCTAGCCTCTTTTACATTTTGTATCGTGCCACAACTGTAGGAATGAGAATTCCAAGGCAGAAGCAAAACCAGATGAATGGACAGCTGAAATAGCAAAGGTTCCAAACCATGTGAAAAATGGAGAAAGAGAAAAAGAAATTCCAGAACCTATTGAACAGGATTAACAACTGGTGAGGTCTCAATCCCAGAAATGCTTTGTTGGGACCAAGGGTATACGTGTATGTTTTTTATTGAATTTAAATGGCTTCAGGCAGGGCTAGGGCTAACCAAATGTCACAGGCTCACCACCATCCTGAGTGATGATGGCTCTTTAGACATTTTAATCTTAAATACCAGCAATAAGGGTGAGGAGATGGGGAGAGGGCAGGAGACAAATTATCAAAAACTGGACTTTGATCAACTTGTTTCTGCTTGTACAAATTTTCATTTAAAATTTTTATTTTATTTGCATGGGTTTAGCATCCAATTTCTACTGAGATTATGACATAAAAACTTTAAATGCCAACAATATTTACATAATGATATTTTTTTTTCTTTTTTTTGAGACAAAGTCTCACTTCTATTGACTGTGCTAGAGTGCCATGGCATCAGCCTAGCTCACGGCAACCTCAAACTCCTGGGTTCAAGCAATCCTCCTGCCTCAGCCTCCCAAGTAGCTGGGACTACAGGCATATGCCACCATGCCCAGCTAATTTTTTCTATATATATATATANTATATATATTAGTTGGCCAATTAATTTCTTTCTATTTATAGTAGAGACAGGGTCTCAAACTCCTGACCTTGAGCAATCCTCCTGCCTCGGCCTCCCAGAGTGCTAGGATTATAGTCATGAGCCACCATGCCTGGCCTACATAATAATATTTTAAATGCTAAGTGTTACATAAAGTGTTAAAATTTTAAATTTAAATAAATTCTGCCTGATTCACCTCTTAAGAAATCCTCCCCCTTCTACCAAATAAAAAGTTGCCAAAAAGTAAAAAAAGGTTACAGTTCCATAGTAGGATGACATTCATTCATTCATTCATTCACAGAAGGGGTCTCGCTATGTTGCCAGGCTGGAGTGCAGTGGCTATTCACAGGCCCCATCATGTTACCCATCAGCAAGGAGTTTTGACTGGCCCCAGTTCCAGCCTGAGCTGGTTCACTCCTCCTCAGGAAACCCCATTAGGTCCCCCACTCCCAGGAGGTCACCACATTGATCCCAAACTTAGGCTGGACATGTGACTGGCACAGTGCGCTCCAGCTCAGAACTCCTGGGCTTAAGCGATCCTCCAGCCTCAGCCTCCCGGAGTAGCTGCAACTACATATGTGTACCACCATGCCAGGAAACCATATTAAATTTAGAAAATATTATTCACATCAATCATTTTGAAATATAATGTCTACTTTATTAAGCCATTTTTTAGCATAATTGTTTTACATTTCTTCAGAAAGGCAAGCAAAGCACTTCCTATGTGCAAATAATAGATTTGATAAAAGTATTGGATTTCTCAAAAAAGTAGCTAAAATAACTAAATTATTTTACAAATAGAGAAATTGCTAGCTTATGCTCTAAGGTCATCATAGGCAAATTAATATTCAAAACAATTGTAAAATAAGTCAATACTTACAGATATATAATGTCTGAATACATAATTGATTTTCCCTTCATTGCTTTTTGATATAAGTTGGCGGTGGAAATTATAAAATCCCTCATATCCAATCTCAGAGTAGAAAATCACCACTGGGCTTTCAGGATTAGATGAGGGGTATCTGTGATCTCCTTTAAACAATAAAGGTTTGGGTCTGAAAATAAATATTAAAAGCTTAAAACTTTAAACTTAAAAAATATTTAAATATTAAAAGCTTAAAACTTTAAACTTAAAAAATGTTTAAATACTAAAAACAGTAAGAAATGTAAAGTATGGCTATGATAATTTAAATCAAGATTACAAATATCCTAATATAAAGAGTAGGACAATCTTAAATAGTTTTCACTTAGTAAGAATACCATCACCTATAAGTCTTATTTGTTCACGATTAAAAATAACAAAAGCGCATTATAAAAAATACTAACTATAATACATAGATTTTGATTAATAATTGCTACTAAGTCCTAAAAAAGGAAAAACAAAGTAAGAAAAAGAACACATATTCAAATCTCAGAGTACTAAAACTTGAGAGAGAGCGTGTCTGTGCATGTGTGTGTTAGAAGGGGCCTCACCATGTTGCCCAGGCTAGATTCAAACTCCTAGGTTCAAGTGACCCTCTTGCCTCAGCCTCCTAAGTAACTAGAACTACAGGCTCGTGCTACCACACCCAGCTTAAAACTTCTTGGGTATTTTTTCTACCATATAAATAGAACATGGTTATCCTTTTATCTGAAAACATACCTACAAATAATGCAAGAAGCAAAGGATGACGTTAAGCATGTTACTTGCCGATTACAGTAAATCTCCTTCCTCCACTCTTTTAACTATCATGATCTTTCTACTAATGGACTTACTTCAGTTTTCCTTATAAATTTTAAAACTTCTCAAAAAAAGTAAAAACTTCTCTAAGGACGGCATCAAGATATTAACAGATCTTAATACATACACTCTACAACCTACCAATCCCTATTATAATAAATTATATCATCCGACAGCAGATAAATGCATATGAATAAGGATGTTCACTACAGCCTTACTGTAATAGCAAAAACATGGAAACAACTTAAAAACAATCAGTAAAAGTACAAGACAATCTTACATAGTTATTATGCATGTGTTAAAAACAATGAGGTAGTTACACATACTAAATGAAAAGATGCCTTATAAAAATAAACCTACCTACATGTATAAACTTAAAACCACAGAAAAAAGTCTAAAAGTATATATGCCAAACCATTAAAAGTAGTTATTGCCTGTCAGAAGAGAAGACAGTCATTCTTTTCTTTATAAAAGACTGCATTATTGTTGTCAACAAATTAAACAGTTTTTTAAAGAATTACAAAGCTGTCAATTTTGTTTCCCCCAAGAGAGCACCACTTCATTACCATTTTCAAATGTCTATACCTTGATCCTGAGATAACTGCAATACACAATGCCTTTTTTTGTTGTTTTTTATCTTTTGTTTTGGTTTGAGGATTTTTTTTTTAGGTGATGAGGTCTCCCTATATCACCCAGGCTGGTATCAAACTCCTGGGCTCAAGTAATCCTCTTGCCTCAACCTCCTGAGTAACTGAGACTAACTAAAGGCACATGTCACCACATCCAGCCAACCACACAGCGTTTTCTGGTTGTCACCCTGAGTAAGAAGCACTAACGCAATTTGGTGGGCAGGGCACAGGTGCTGGGCAGAAAATCTCACCAAAGAAGACCTACACTGCCACCTAAATTGCCATTAGCATTATTGACAGAGCAGGTCAAGACCAGGTAGAGATCACTGTCATGGTATTTACTACAGCATCAGAGGACTGCAGTGGGCTTCCTGCCTAGCCAAACAACAACACAGGTCCTTAATACAGTTGTCCAACACAGGAAACCTACTGTTAGGCAAAAATCTAGCATATGAATTACCAATTTAATATACAAGTCAAGTTTGCAATTATTGTTTAAATGTTCTCTTTCTTAAACTACTATTTTTTTTTTTTTTGAGACAGAGTCTCACTCCGTTCCCTGGGCTACAGTGCCATGGCATCAGCCTAGCTCACAGCAACCTCAAACTCCTGGGCTCAAGCAATCCTTCTGCCTCAGCCTCCCAAGTAGCTGGGACTACAGGCATGCACCACCATGCCCAGCTAAATTTTTCTATATATTTTAAGTTGGCCAATTAATTTCTTTCTATTTATAGTAGAGACATGGTCTCGCTCTTGCTCAGGCTGATTTTGAACTCCTGACCTTGAGCAATCCTCCCGCCTCGGGCTCCCAGAGTGCTAGGATTACAGGTCTGAGCCACCACACCCAGCCTGAAACTACTATTAATAATATACTGAGAGATCATTAACAATGTCACTACTGCAGTCATACTGGCTTTAATACACACAGTATTCCTTACTAAGCTAATGACAAAGCCTATGTAATCTCTCAGATACAGTTATTATTAAGTAATAACAATAATGTGAAATACTCTTATAATCTCCATTTTGAAATGAGATGAGCAAAGAAAGTAATTTGCCCCATTTCACAAAACTATTTTAAGTGATGGAGCTCAAATTCAAATCTGGTGAGTCTGTTCCAGAATCCATACTCCAAACCATTATACCTATAGACTACAAAACAGATAAAAATCAGAAGGTAGACTTAATATAGAAGAAACACAAGGAAATGTATGACATTTAAACAAATACACAATCTACCTCTCAGACGCTGTTAGTAGAAGAGTCTCAAGAGTAACAAAGTCACAAGTCTTCTTTCCATGCACTGAAAAAAATGATTTACATCCTTCTGGTGGAGGTTCATCAGCCGCTATCTGTCATGTAAGACACAATACATAATTTCTTAAAATTCTAAGTGAAGACAAGATGGAGGGCTGGGCATGGTGGCTCACGCCTGTAATCCTAGCACTCTGGGAGGCCGAGGTGGGCGGATTGCTTGAGGTCAGGAGTTCGAAACCAGCCTGAGCAAGAGCGAGACCCCATCTCTACTATAAATAGAAAGAAATTAATTGGCCAACTAATATATATACAAAAACTTAGCCGGGCATGTGGCGCATGCCTGTAATCCCAGCTACTTGGGAGGCTGAGGCAGGAGGATTGCTTGAGCCCCGGAGATTGAGGTTGCTGTGAGCTAGGCTGACGCCATGGTACTCACTCTAGCCTGGGCAACAAAGTGAGACTCTGTCTCAACAACAAAAAAAAAGGCAAGATGGAGACATGTATATTCTAAATAAGTGATTAAAATATAACAAAATGACATTAATAAAAGAAAAAACTAACATCTACCGAACACCCACTCTGCAACAGGCGAATAAGAGCTTCAAGTAAGAGCTTCCATAAGCTGAAGGTACCGTGAGGCGGGGAAGGGTTAAGTTGGACTTTCCTGGTCCAACTGAATTCTGAATTCACTGAAATCTGCAAGGTGGCTTGCAATTTTTTCTCTTATGTGTTCTTTTTTTTTTGAGACAGAGTCTCACTTTGATGCCCAGGCTAGAGTGAGTGCTTGGCATCAGCCTAGCTCACAGCAACCTCAATCTCCTGGGCTCAAGCAATCCTCTTGCCTCAGCCTCTCGAGTAGCTTGGACTACAGGCATGCGCCACCATGCCTGGCTAATTTTTTTTTGTATATATATTTTTAGTTGGTCAATTAATTTCTTTCTATTTATAGTAGAGATGGGGTCTCGCTCTTGCTCAGGCTGGTTTCAAACTCCTGACCTTGAGCAATCCGCCCACCTCAGCCTCCCAGAGTGCTAGGATTACAACCGTGAGCCACCACACCCGGGCTCCTATGTGTTCTTGTAAGCACTTCCACTTCGTTTCCCTGCTTCGTGCCTCCCTCCCTCACTATGCCTTCCCTAATTTCCTATCTCTCTTTATGGTTTACCACTATCTTTCTCTGTTATTTCTGCTCCCATCTTCATTGTTGCATCGCATGTACCCTTCCCAATTGGGTTCTGTAAGTGCTTTCTACCCATCTTCCTCGTTTCTTCTCCAAGCTGCATTACATCAGTGGTCCCTCCTCTTTGACCCATGCCAGACCAGGCCTCCTTTTCCTCCCTGGGTTGATGCTTTCCCATCTGTTGTCCAAAGCTCACAATTCCCTGTTAGCAGATGATGACACTTTTGTGTATTTCAATCTGAAAAAGTCTCAAAGACAATCCAGAAAATGCTTTCACCCCCTTTTTCTAGGTGGCGTTACACTCCGAGGCCAAATTTTTTTTCTTTTTTTTTTTTTTTTTTTGAGACAGAATCTCGTTTTGTTGCCCAGGCTAGAGTGAGTGCCGTGGCGTCAGCCTAGCTCACAGCAACCTCAAACTCCTGGGCTCAAGCAATCCTGCTGCCTCAGCCTCCGGAGTAGCTGGGACTACAGGCATGCACCACCATGCCCGGCTAATTTTTTCTATATATATTAGTTGGCCAATTAATTTCTTTCTATTTACAGTAGAGACAGGGGTCTCACTCTTGCTCAGGCTGGTTTCAAACTCCTGACCTCGAGCAATCCACCCGCCTCGGCCTCCCAGAGTGCTAGGATTACAGGCGTGAGCCATCGTGCCCAGCCTGTTTAGTATTTTAAAACAAATAATAAATCCTAGAAAATTTCAGGAAAAAAGTGATAGCTCTGCAATTCATGTCCAGGACAACTGCAATCATCATGCCATGCACCCTACAAAATGCTGTTCTCTAGCCTCACTGAACTCACCTGCTGGAAGGCTTGAATTGTTGCCGAGTAGGAATGAAGAGATAGACAAAATTTCAGCAAATTCTGCTGTAGAGGTGACAGAAACTGAAATGCAGCTTCCAATATTGCACGATAATAGGAATAATCAGTACCTGTCAAGAAAGAACATTAACCAAAATAATTGTATATGACTCAAGATATCCAAATAAGATACTTCCCAAAGCATAAAGCTATATGTTGCAAAGGTATTTGATGGCAATATTTTACCAGTATACTGTCTTGAACTGTTGTCAAATCCTTAAAGTTCCCTGGAATACACAATGCAGCCGACTCTTCCTTTCTTCTTCCCTTCATTCAAACTACTCCCTCTCCTGGACTGCTATTTTCCTTCTTACCTGGATGACTTACTCCTACCTACTTCCTCAGAAAGAAATCAGCTATGAAAAAACCTACTCCAGGAAGTTGCCCCATACCTATCCCAAGCTTCAGTGGATTATTTATATCTATTCTTTGATCCCAAAATATTTATTTGCTTACTTCTTCACTTGTCACATCATTTACTAAATTATTTACTTATTGTCTTATCTACTCCCCTAACCAGGCTCTGGGCGCCCAAAGGCAGAAGCTGTCACTAATTTACCTTTGTATCCACATTGAATAGCACATGTTATCCACTCAAATAACTAAACCAAACTGAGCAATGCAATGTGGAAGGACATGGTATTAAAGGATATTCAGGAAATTATAAAGTTTGGGAAGAAATATTTAAACAAAATGTAGACAAAATTATTTGAAAAAAATAATTATTTGAAAAAAATCTGTGTACCAGTATGATAAAAGTCCCCAGGATAAATGAAAAGCAAAGGTACAAAGCAATGTACATAGGAAGCTTTTTTTTTTTTGCAGAAAGAATGAAAAATAAAAATATGTACATATATACTTGTTGTAAAAAACACTGAAGGCTAAACCAATTAATTTAAAATAATTGTAGGGCTGTGTGCGGTGGCTCATGCCTGTAATCCTAGCATTCTGGGAGGCCGAGGCGGGTGGATCACTCAAGGTCAGGAGTTTGAAACCAGCCTGAACAAGAGCAAGACCCCGTCTCTACTATAAATAGAAAAAAATTAATTGGCCAACTAATATATATAGAAAAAATTAGCCAGGCATGGTGGTACATGCCTGCAGTCCCAGTTACTTGGGAGACTAAGGCAGGAGGATCGCTTGAGCCCAGGAGTTAGAAGTTGCTATGAGCTAGGCTGACGCCACAGCACTCTAGCAACAGAGTGAGACTCTGTCTCAAAATAAATAAATAAATAAAATAAAATAAAATAATTGTAAAAAGCAGGTGAGAAACAGAAGGAATAAGGACAAGGAAGGAACAAGATGTTTCTTGTACAGCCTTTTATACAGCTTTGACTTCTGAATCACATAATATCCATTCAAAAATTAAAATTTTCAATTTTAAACAGAACAAAATTAACACTTTAAAAGGCAAAATATAAAAGGTTTTATACTACATTAGCATCTTCTACATGGAAAAAGAGACCAGAAATACCTCAAATTGTTGCCAGAATGTTAGTAGTGTCAATCTTTGGATGGTAGAAATATGAATAATATTTTGAATAAATAAAATGTTTAACATCCTTTTATGATCACTTCTAAGAATTCATACTCCCATAATTTTAACCAAGAATATTTATCACTTATACTGAAGAAATTTCATTTTAAATGTCAGAGTTCAAATATCATTATAAACCCACTGTGATAAATTTGTTCTACAAAATTTTTAAATGATTTTTTGATAGCTTAATTCTAGTAGACATTAAATTAAGAGATGCTCATTCAAACGTTTATGTATCTATATCACAAAAAAAGGATTCACACAACTTTTCAAAATGAAAATGTTAGGCCGGGCTTGGTGGCTCAAGCCTGTAATCCTAGCTCTCTGGGAGGCCGAGGTGGGCGGATCGTTTGAGCTCAGGAGTTCGAGACCAGCCTGAGCAAGAGCGAGACCCCATCTCTACTATAAATAGAAAGAAATTAATTGGCCAACTAATATATATAGAAAAAATTAGCCGGGCATGGTGGCGCATGCCTGTAGTCCCAGCTACTTGGGAGGCTGAGGCAGCAGGATTACTTGAGCCCAGGAGTTTGAGGTTGCTGTGAGCTAGGCTGACGCCATGGCACTCACTCTAGCCTGGGCAATAAAGTGAGACTCTGTCTCAAAA
>VSMD01086204.1:0-11148 GCA_008750895.1 Mirza zaza
TAAAATATCTCTGCCTAATAACCACTAAAGGCAGTCTCCTACGTGGTTCGGCTCTGCCCAGGCTAGATCCTCACTCTGGACACAGATCGAGGGAGACCTGTGTAGGGAGAGACCGACCAGGAGCGGGCAGGCAGGCACTGGGGCCCAGCAGGCCCTGTCTTCTGACTCCCTAATTACACAGGTGGAGATAAGCGGCAGGAATGGGGACAATTCCTACCTCAGCTCCGCCCCCAAGGCAGGGACAGAGACTTTGGAGCCAAAGACTCAGCCACAAGCCCCGTCTTCTGTCTCTTTAATTCCACAGGTGTAGATAAGCAGCAGGAACAGGAGCAGTCTCTATCTCGGCTCCGCCCCCAAGGCAGGGATACAAACTTTGGAGCCAAGGACCTAGCCCCAAGTCCCTGGATGTGGGGGTCGTAAAGTACCTCTGCTTAGTAACCACTAAAGGCAGTCTGCCCAGACGGGTTCCGCACTCCGGACACAGAGCGCGGGAGACCTGTGTAGGGAGAGACCGACCAGGAGCGGGCAGGCAGGCCCTGGGACCCACCAGTTCCTGTCTTCTGGTTCCTTAATTACACAGGTGGAGATAAGCGGCTGGAATGAGAACAGTTTCTATCTCAGCTCCGCCCCCAAGGCTGGGACAGAGACTTTGGAGTCCAGGGCGGGGCTCCGGGTCACAGGAGAGTGTAGAAGACAATGATTCTCTGCCTTAATTCTACCAAGGGCAACCTCCCCTGTAGTACTGCCCCGTCCAGGCAGGGTCCACTCTCTGAGCTCAGAGTCAGTACCACTTGTGCAGCAAGTGACCGTCCAATATCAAATTGGTGGAGCAGGGGCGCGTACCAGCGCTCTCTCTGCGCCTGCCCTCCAATCCCCGAGCCCAGGTCAGCGCTGGGATGCCAAGTCAGCGCTGGAATACGGAGGCCGAGCGGTGCGGAGGCGGGAGCGGTGCTGGAGGGGCAAAGGGAGGGGGGTCCTAATGGATCAAGGAGTCTAACTTAGCACACTCTGGCCTCTCAGTGCTGTCCCAAACCTCCTCTATATCCAAAGTCAAAGCCTCCTTCTGTGTAAACTCCCCTTAACCTTGACCTGGGAGTGTTCTGCAGGGAGATGCCCGAGCGGGCTCTGGGTCCTGCTGCGCGGAGAGGGGTTGCTGGGCTCGGACCCTCCCCCTCCTTAAACTGCCGCTGCCGTTTGCTCTGGAGAACTCAGTGTTCCCTGCTCTAGTCTCCTCTCCACACGGCTTTGTCCCGCGCTGCCACTTCTCACCAACTTCATGTACCTCCGGGCCTACGTGGGAGTGGAGCTCGGTGCGGGAGGGGGTGTTGCTCAGCTCCAGGTAGGGCTGGCGCCACTGCCAGCCGGCAGCAGCTTAAACTGCGCCTCGCTCCCTCCCTGTTGTGTACCTCGGAATCCCCGATTTTTACGGAAGAATAATCGATTCACCTTTGCTTTAGGCTGTAAATGGTCTTATCCCTCCGATTCCCAGTGGATGTCTGCAGGCTTGCGAAGCTGGTCCTGTGGAAGTGCGGATCGCTCGCTTGTGGCTATCTGCTTTCTTCACTTTTCGCTCTGGGAGCAGAGAGCCAGGAGGGCACCCCTAATCCGCCATGTTGGAACCCAACATCATACTTTTTTAACAAGTCTGAGTGAGGAAGAGTTGAAAACATTCCCCCTAAGAACTGGAACAAGACAATGGTGCCCACTGGCAACACTTCTATTCAACGTAGTGCTGGAAGTCTTAGCCAGAGCAATCAGGTAAATAAAATAAAATAAAATAAAGAATACTCAAATCAGGAAAGAGGGGATCAAACTATACCTTTTCACTGACAATATGATCTCATATCTAGAAAACTCCAAGGACTCCACCAAGATATTCCTGGGACTGATAAATAAATTCAGCAAAATGTCAGGTTACAAAACCAATTCACATAAATCTGTAGCCTTTCTATATCCAAATAACAGCTAAGCTTACTGTCAAATCAAAGACTCAATGCCATTCACAGTAGCTACAAAGAAAATAAAATGCCTAGGAATTTACTTAAAGAAGGAGGTGAAAGATCTCTACAAAGAGAACTATGAAACACTGAAGAAAGAAATCTCAGAGGACACAAATAGAAAAACACATCTTGCTCATGGATTAATAGAATCAACATTGTTAAAATGTCCATACCACCCAAAGTGATTTACAGATTCAAGGAAATACCCCTTAAAATACCATTGTCATATATCACAGTTCTTGAAAACTTAATTATTTGTTTCATTTGGAACAAGAAAAGAGCTCAAATAGCCAAAGAAATCTTAAGCAAAAAGAAAAAAACTGGAAACATCACATTACCAGACTTCAAACTATACTACAAAGCTATGGGAACCAAAACAGCATAGTATTGGTACTAAAACAGAGACATAGGCTAATGGAACAGAATAGAGAATCCAGATATAAATCCATCTACCTACAGTCAACTGATCTTTGATGAAGCAGACAACAATGCACACTGAGGAAATGAAGCCCTATTCAGTAAATTGTGCTGTAAAAACTGGATAGTTACATACAGACCAATGAAACAGGACCCGTATCTCTCACTACTCACAAAATTAATTCACAGTGGATAACAGACTTAAATATAAGGTATGGAACTATAATAACTGTAGAGGAAAATGCAGGAAAAACTTTTATAGCTAACAGGCTAGACAAAGAATTTATGACTAAGACCCCAATGGCAATAACAGCAATAACAAAAATAAACAAATGGGATTTGATTAAACTAAAAAGCTCTCCATAGCCAAGGAAATAATCAACAGGGCAAACAGACAACCTACAAAACGAGATAAAACATTCACAAACTATACCATTGACAAAAGACTGATATCCAGAATCTATGAAGAACTCAGACAAATCAAGAAAAACAAAACACAAGAAACCACTCCATTAAAAAGTGGGCAAAAGACATGAACAGAAGATTTTCAAAAGAAGATAGACAAATGGCCAATAAATGTATTTAAAAATGCTCAACCTCACCAACTATGAGGGAAATGCAAATTTCCTGATGGCTTTTATAAAAAGTCCTCAAACAGCAGATGTTGGCATAGATGCATAGAGAAAGGAATACTTGCACACTGTTGGTGAGAATGCAAATTAGCACAACCCCTATGACAAACAGTATGGAGATTCCACGAGGAACTAAAAGAAGAATGGATTCAGCAATGGATCTGACTACTGGATATCTACCCAAAGGAAAATAAGTCTTTCTATGAAAAATACAGCTGCATTTGAATGTCTATTGCAGCAGAATTCACAATTGCAAAGATGTAGAATCAACCCAAGTGCCCATAAATTCATGAATGGATTAACAAAATGTGGTATATGCATTTCATAGAGTACTACTCAGCCACAAAAAGAATGAATTAATGCCTTTTGCAACAATTTGTATGGAGCTGGAGACCATTATCCTATATGAAATATCTCAAGAATGAATAAACAAATACCACATGTACTTGCTATTAAACTAG
The DNA here is from genome assembly GCA_008750895.1 of Mirza zaza. NCBI lineage: Eukaryota > Metazoa > Chordata > Mammalia > Primates > Cheirogaleidae > Mirza > Mirza zaza. Next base: position 3,511 of record VSMD01086204.1, read on the forward strand.
GACTAACTGATGAACACACATGCAGACACAGGAATGTAAAACTTTGTGGAAATCAAGCAGAAGGGGTGAGGGAAGGAGCAAAAACCTACCTAATGGGTAAAATGAACACTATTTTGGCGATGGGCACAAATACAGCTGTGACTCAAACATTGTAAAAGCAATCTATGTAACCAAAAACATTTGTAATTTGAAATAAAAAGTAGAAAAAAAGACAGGACACCCTTATAACTGGATTCTTATGTAAACAGAAGTTACAGTCTACCTAGAAAAGAGGTTTGCAATATATCTACTTCAAAGTAGTCACTTTATATATTGCTTAGGTTTTCTTTAGGATTCTTTTTAAAAATGAATCAAAAGCTATTGTTTACATGGTATATTGCTGATTAAAACCAACAGAGAGGGTTTCAAAATGAAAAATATTATAAAATAAGCCATAAAATCTCATAGGTAAGTAAATTCCTAGCAGAGACATTCTCTGGATATATTTGGTTCTTTTCACTCCTATTTATTTCAGGGTAAAATGGTACAGGGAGTCAGAAAAAAATGGAATAAACCTTAGAAATCATGTAATGTAGCCTGGCCTCCTGGGTTATAGAACCAGACTGCCTGGACTGTATACTGATTTATCTTTTATGTGGAATGAGTTGCTTCAGCTTCCTCTTACTTGGTTTCTGTGTGTGTAGAATGAGCACAGTAATAGCACAGGGTTGTTTTGAAGGCCAAATTAGACATACATTTAATGAGCTTGAGCTTTCCTTTTTACATAGTCAGAATTCAGTAAGTGGTAGTTATTATTGTTGTTTTATTGTGGCTAGTGCTGTAGAAAATGTACACCATTTTTGAAACCAAACAAAACAGAGCCCAAGGATCAGGCTAGAAATAAAATATCTAAATATCAGGAATATTTAATAAAGAAAATATTTTGGGTTAATTAATGATAGCATGAATATTTAAAACATTAAACAATAAAATGTTCTAAAATATGTATTTTTGGTGCATTTCATTTTCAATTGCTTTCAAGACAGTTATGATAACATAATCTATTGTGACAGTGATTTGTATTGATTTGTAGTTAGCAGAAATAAATAGGGTAAAATAAATTAACTCAAATATTTACATTTGTTATTGCTGGGTTGCAAGAATATAACTGAATTAAGTTTTAATTTTAACACTTTTACGTATTTTAAAAATTGTTCTGAAAAGCATGTATTATATTTGTTTTAAGAAAAAAGTTACTGGATGGGAATCAAGATGGTGGATGAGAAACACCGCCAGACAGAGTGTCTCTGCAGAAAAGACAGATTCTAGCAGAAATTAGAAGAAAGAAGCAATAGGACGAGCATACAGTGGACGAGGGTTGGAAAGAGGGGTACCTGAGACCACGGGAGACTCCACAGGAGGAGGTTGCAGAGGAGAACTGGAAGCTGAGACGGCCGGAGCAGCCCAGAGACCAGAGGAAAGGGTAGGGGGATAGGCCAAGTTTCCCCTCCCCTGCATCTCAGACTGCTGGTTGGCTCCCCAGCGGGTGGAGAGACCTGCGGACACCAGCCCAGAAATGGCCTCCGCCAGTGAGTGGTAAGACAGAAGCACATGCTGCACCAGGCTCCCAAATCCCTTGGAGCACCTCCGTGTGCACAGACGCGAGCCACGCAGCAGGCGCCATATTGCCTCATTCTCCCCTCCGCTGACCCTACCAGCAGCTTCCCAGAGAGACAATAGAGTCACGAGCCAGAGGCACCTCCATGGAACGGGACCTTCCCTTTTGGGGCCCTAAAGCTGACAAAGGGGAACTCAGACTGTGAGCTCTCTACCCACCAGCCCTCCCAGGAGCTGCTGGCATGGTGATCCCAGGAGAAACGGGCAGACCTTGAGACTGAGAGACATAGACCAAGCTTGCATTCCCTGTGGGTGAATTGGGACTGGCACTCTTTTCCCTGGTGGGGAAAGTTTGAAATCTGGGGCCGAGAGGTCAGACCTGCAGACCAGATCCCATGCACCGAGGTCTCACATTGCCCAGGGCACAGAAGGGATATCCGTGAACAGCCTACTGAGGTGTGTGTGCCTTCAGGGGAAGATCAGCATCCTAGAGGGCAACCCTCCTCCCAAAGGGAGACCGTGCCCCAGTCCAGGTGGCATTCCTGTGATGGGAAACTCCCCCTGGCATCACAGACAGGGGAGGAATGGTGGCATGTGGTCTGCTCTGATGGCAGAGGCCTAGGAGTAGCCGCGGAGTTGGGGAGGGTGGAAAGAAGGGAGGCCCACTCAGAATGTGGGTCTCAGACAGCCCCACTCCACACCCAGATATTCTAACTGAGCGGGGCTATTCCAGCCCCTCCCTGACAGCTTTTACTGGAAGCAGAGAACAGAACTTTGACCCCTACTAATGACAATGGTGGTGCCTGAGGGCAGGCTAACCCAACCCAGCTCTGCCAGGACTCTCTCCTAGATCCGCCCTCACTGAGGAGGAGAAAAGCATACACCTGGAAGTCCCAGGGCCCCACCTACCACCTGAGGAACTAGAGTGCCTCTACAGGAACAAGAGCAGATAACAGGACACAAAAACAATAGCTTAGCCTGTTCCTCCAAACAAGCGACACCTACTGACAGGGAGGATATCCTGCATACCTTTTACACAGGACCTACTGACTCATTATATAGGGAGTGGTCAAATATCACCAACAGGCACCACCTGCCGGCTCAGAAACTAAACAAGGCATGTGAATACCCAAATGAAAATGTTAAAGAAACAAACAACAACTGATCGACATGGGAAGAAATCACCCAAGGAACTCCGGAAATATGAAGAACTAAATGGAAAACACACCCCCAAAGAGGAGCACCTAGAAACGGAAACCAACCAAAATCAGGCAACCAAAATGACAGAAGAGGAATATCGAAGGTGGATTATGAGAAAATTCAACAACATGCAGGAACAACTCAATAACCAACACAAAGAAACCACAAAAAGCCTCAAGGACCTGGAACAAAAGTTCACTAAAGAAATAGACACAGTGAAGAAAAGTTTAACCAAACTCCAGGAAAAGAAGAATCAATTCAGGGAACTAAAAATACAGTAGAAAGTCTCAAGAACGGGTAGATCAAAGAGAAGAAAGAATCTCAGAGATTGAAGATAAAACCTTCCCATTAAATAAATCAGTCACAGAGATAGAGCAGAGAAACAAGAGAAAAGAGCAAAGCCTTCAAGAGATAAGGGATTATGTGAAGAAACATAATGTGAGGGTCATAGGGTTGCCAGAAGGGGAAGAAAACAACACTCAAGGGTTGGACAAGCTATTTGAAGATATAATAGAGGAAAATTGCCCAGGCCTTACTCAAAATCTCGATATAAAAGCTCAAGAAGCTCAGAGGATCCCTGGGAGATTCAATGCAAACAGGAAGATGTCCCGACATGCAGTCATCAGACTGACCAAAATATCAACTAAAGAGGCCCTTCTAAGAGCTGTAAGATGAAAGAAGAAAACTAACATACAAGGGAAAGCCAATTAAAATAACACCAGACTTCTCTTCTGAGACTTTACAAATAAGGAGAAACTGGGGCCCCATTCTCGCTCTTCTAAAACAAAACAATGCCCATCCTAGAATCTTATTCCCTGCAAAACTAAGCTTCGTATATGAAGGAGAAATAAAGACATTCTCAGATAAGCAAAGTCGCAGAGAATTCACCAAGACAAGACCAGCCCTACAAGAAGTACTCAAAACAGTGTTACACATGGAACACCATAATAAAAACTCAAAAATATAAAAACAACCAAAACCCAAAGATTAAAGGCCAGATATTACAATGGCTCAAGAGAGAAATCAAAGCAACAACATCCAACCCAACAGAATGAAGAGTAATCTACCTTACATATCAGTTCTCTCCATACATGTTAATGGCATAATCTCTCCACTCAAGAGACACAGTCTGGCTAAATGGATAAGAAAACACAGGCCAAGTATATGCTGTCTTCAGGAAACACATCTAACCTGCAAGGATGCATATAGACTAAAAGTAAAAGGGTGGAGATCAGTATTCCAAGCAAGTGGAAGCCAAACAAAGGCTGGCGTGGCAGTTCTAATTACACACGATTTAGTTTTTAAACCAACAAAAGTAGTGAAAGACAAAGAGGGTCATTATATAATTGTGAAGGGAACAGTTCAACAAGCAGACATAACAATTTTAATATATATACACTCAGCTTAGGTGCACCCAGTTTCATAAAGCGAAACTTACTGGATCTAAGCAACTTGATTAACAGCAATTCCATAACTACCGGAGATTTCAAGACCCCACTGACAGCACAAAGACTTCCTCCAAACAGAAAATTAATAAAGAAATAATTGACTTAAGCAAAACTCTAGAACAATTGGGTCTGACTGACATTTACAGGACATTCTACCCAAAATACACTGAATATACGCTCTTTTCATCAGCTCACAGGACATTTTCGAAGATTGACCATATACTAGGACACAAAGTAAACCTCAAGAAATTTTAAAAAATGGAATTAATACCATGTATCTTATCAGATCACAGTGGAATAAAAGTAGAAATCAACCGTAACAGAAACTCACATTTCTACACAAAAACATGGAAATTAAACAACCTCCTACTAAATGATTACTTCATAAATGAAGAAATCAAGATGGAAATAAAAAAGTTCTATGAAGAAAATGACAATGGAGAGACAAGTTATCAAATCCTCTGGGACACAGCTAAAGCAGTTCTGAGAGGAAAGTTTATCTCCATAAATGCCTATAAGCAAAAATCAAAAGGATCACAAATAGACAATCTAATGACACGACTCAAAAAGCTGGAAATACAAGAACAGACCAACCCCAAACCCAGCAGAAGAAATGGAATCAACAAGATCAAATCACAACTAAATGAAATTGAATAGAGGGAAGCTATTCAGGAGATTAATAAAACAGAATTTGGTGCTTTGAAAAAATAAACTAAATTGAGCCACCATTGGCTAAGCTAATGAAAAGCAGAAAACAGAAACCTGTAATAAGCTCCATCAGGAACAAAAAAGGAGATATCACAACTGATCCCAAAGAGATACAAGATATAATTTATGAATACTACAAAAAAATTCATGGTGACAAACTGGAAAATGTGGAGGAAACGGACAAATTTCTAGAAACACACAGCCTCCATAGCCTCAACCAGGAAGAAATAGATTTCCTGAACAGACCAATCTCAAGAGCTGAAATAGTAACAGCAATTGAAAATCTCCCTAAAAAGAAAATTCCCAGTCCAGATGGTTTCAAACCCAAATTTTACCACAAATACAAAGAAGAACTAGTACCTATCTTTCAGAAACTGTTCCACAACTTCAAGAACCACGGGAAACTCCCCAACACCTCTTATGGAGCAAATATTACTCTGATACCAAAACCAGGAATGGATGCAACAGAAAAAGAAAAGTACAGACCAATATCCCTAATGAATATAGATGCAAAAATTTTCAACAAAATATTAGCTAACCGAATCCAGACGCTTATCAAAAAAATAATCCATCACGACCAAGTGGGCTTCATCCCAGGGATGCAGGGATGGTTCAACATACGTAAATCTATAAATGCAATTCACCACATAAACTGAAGCAAAAACAAAGTCACATAATTCTTTCAATAGATGCAGAGAACGCTTTTGATGAAATTCAACATCCTTTCATGATATGAACACTTAATAAAATAGGCATAGAAGGAACATACCTAAAAATGATAAAAGCCATATATGACAGACCCATAGCCAACATCATACTGAATGGGGAAAAACTGAAAGCATTCCCACTTAGAACTGGAACCAGACAAGGCTACCCACTATCTCCACTTCTATTCAACATAATGCTGGAAGTCGTGCCTACAGCAATCAGACAGGAAAATGGAATTAATGGTATCCATAAAGAGCCAGAAGAGATCAAACTTTCACTCTTTGGTGATGATATGATATTATATTTAGAAAACCCCAAAGATTTAACCAATAAATTCCTGGAACTGATAAATGAATTTAGTAATGTCTCAGGATACAAAATCAATACACAGAAATCAGAGGCATTCATATAAGCCAACAACAATCAAATTGAGAACCAAATCAAAGACTCAATTCCCATCACAAAAACAACAAAGAAATTAAAGTACCTAGGAATATACTTAACCAAGGAGGTAAAAGACCTCTACAGGGAGAACTATGAAACACTGAGGAAGGAAATAGCTGAGGATGTAAACAGATGGAAATCCATACCTTGCTCGTGGATCAGTAGACTCAATATCATTAAAATGTCTATACTACCCAAACTGATCTACAGATTCAATGCAATACCTATTAGAATCCCATCAGCATTCAACACAAATACAGAAAAAATAATTTTACACTTCATATGGAACCAAAGAAGACCCTGAATATCAAAAGCAATTCTAGGCAAAAAAAAAAAAAATGGGAGGTATTAATATACCAAATATCAAACAATACTACAAAGCTGTAGTAATTACATCAATCTAGTATTGGCACAAAAATAGGAATATTGACTAGTGGTACAGATCTTAGAATCCTGATATAAACCATCCTCATATAGCCATCTAATCTTTGACAAAGCAGACAGAAACATACGCTGGGGAATAGAATCCCTTTTCAATATATGGTGCTGGGAAAACTGGATAGCCATTTGTAGAAAGCTAAAGCAGGGCCCACACCTTTCACTTCTCACAAAAATCGACTCACACTGATAACAGACTTAAACCTAAGGTGTGAAATTATTAGAATTCTGGAGGTAAATGTTGGAAACACTCTCCTAGACATTGGCCTAGGCAAAGAGTTTATGACGAAGTCCCCAAAGGCAATCACAGCAGCAACAAAAATAAATAAATGGGACACGATCAAACTCAAAGGCTTCTGCACAGCCAAAGAAACAGTCATGAAAATAAACAGACAACCTACAGAATGGGAGAAAATTTTTGCATCCTATGCATCTGATAAGGGGCTGATAACTAGAATATACTTAGAACTCACGAAAATCAGCAAGAAAAAATCAAATAACCCTATTAAAAAGTGAACAAAGTAGTTGAGCAGAAACTTTTCTAAAGAAGACAGAAGAATGGCCAACAAACATATGAAAAAATGCTCAACATCTCTAATCATCAGGGAAATGCAAATCAAAACCACAATGAGATATCACTTAACTCCAGTGAGAATGGCCTTTATCAAAAAGTCCCCAAACAATAAATGCTGGTGTGGATGCGGAGAGATAGGAACACTCCTCCACTGCTGGTGGGACTGCAAACTAGTTCAACCTCTGTGGAAAGCAATTTGGAGATATCTTAAAGCGATACAAGTAAATCTACCATTTGACCCAACAATCCCATTACTGGGCATCTACCCAAAATATCCAATGACACTCTACAAAAAAGACACCTGCACTCAAATGTTTATAGCAGCACAATTCATAATTGCAAGGCTGTGGAAACAGCCCAAGTGCCCATCAATCCAAGAATGGATTAATAAAATGTGGTATATGTATACCATGGAGTACTATTCAGCTCTAAGAAACAACGGTCATATAGCACATCTTATATTTTCCTGGTTAGAGCTGGAACCCATACTACTAAGTGAAGTATCCCAAGAATGGGAAAAGA
>VSMD01086208.1:0-27096 GCA_008750895.1 Mirza zaza
CTAGAACAATTGGGTCTGACTGACATTTACAGAACATTCTACCCAAAATCCACTGAATATACGTTCTTCTCATCACCACACGGGACATTCTCTAAGATTGACCATATCCTAGGACACAAAGTAAACCTCAAGAAATTAAAAAAAATAGAAATCATACCATGTATCTTCTCAGATCACAGTGGAATAAAAGTAGAAATCAACCATAACAGAAACTCAATGGATTAATAAAATGTGGTATATGTATACCATGGAGTACTATTCAGCTCTAAGAAACAACGGTGATATAGCACATCTTATATTTTCCTGGTTAAAGCTGGAACCCATGCTACTAAATGAAGTATCCCAAGAATGGAAAAACAAGCACCACATGTACTCACCATCAAATCGGTATTAACTGATCAACACTTAAGTGGGGTATATAGTAATAACAGTCATCGGGTGTTGGGCAGATGGGGGAGGAAGGGATGGGTATAAACACACATAATGGGTGTGGTTTGCACCATCTGGGGATGGACATGCTTAAAGCTCTGACTCGGGGAGGCATGGGCAATATATGTAACCTAAACATTTGTACCCCCATAATATGCTGAAATAGAAAAATAAGAACTATTCTGGGGGATGGTCACGCTTGAAGCTCTGACTCGAGAGGGGAGAGGAGGGGCATGGGCAATATATGTAACCTTAACATTTGTACCCCCATAATATGCTGAAATAAAAAAAAGAGCTATTATAGTACAGTAAAAAAAAAAAAAAAGAAACATGGTAAAGGAATTATAATAGATTTTGCCTAGACCTTTCTGATACGGGATTCTGCATTTCGAGAATTCCGTCTCATGTTTATTTTTCAACGTCCCTCATATCACTTTTTGTGTTTCAGGAGTCTGGGTGGTGACTATTTTGCCTGCCTCCCTCACGTGCGTGAGCTACCTGTTCCACATTTTGGCCTGTTACAGGTAAGAACCCTCTGGGAGTCATTTGCGTGTCTTTCACCAGGAGTGTGTGTGACACGCTTTCCTCAGCGTTCCTGACCTGCAGCTGCAGCACCCAGTGTGGGCCCAGGAAGTGAATATAATGTCCAGGGATAAGCACATCTTTTGGTAGGAAGGGGGAAAGGAAAGAAAGCTATTGATTTGAACTTCTGCAATGGGCTAGCATTATGCTTAGAATCTTCATTTGGATTTTACCACAACCCTGAGGGATAAGTACTTTCATCTCCATTTTTACAGCTGGGAAAGCTGAGACTCAACAATATTAAATAACTGGCCTGAGCAATAAGCCGATGATCAAGTCTTTCTGACCCCAGAGACCTTGTTATTTCTTCCACACTCAGGCACCTCTATTGGATGGCAGGTCTGCTCTGCTCTTCCCAGCAGGCAAACCTGGTGCATCAGAGGGATCAGGAGCATCAGTCTCAAGGACAGCAGTGCAGGAAGCAGGGATGGCCTTAAATATGTAGTGAGCATTCGCATGCAGATATCAGTTGCATGTTAAGTATCCACTGCTCGCTCTCTTTCTCTCTTCTTCACTCTCTTTCTCCAAAACACACACACACACACACACACACACACACACACACACCCACCCACAGAGGGACCCCAGGACTAATTTGCAGCTCTCTGGAGCATCCTGCTTTTACAGCCTCCCCATCTGCCTGACCAAAGGCTGGTGGGTCTCTTGCAGATGGAACCCACTGCACCTGCTCTGGCATGAAGGGCCCAGCTCTCCACCAGCCCTGTTTCACTCCCTCTTTGCACTTTCTTCTCCCTGGACCCCATGGTGGTCTGTACACGGATACTCTCCTTGCCCTGCCTCACACGGGCACATGTCTGTGCCTTTCATCATGAGTCTTCACGTGGCTGGGAAATACTCATGGAGACATTTGAGCCCAACCAGGAACAACCACAGCACAGAGGGGGCTGCCTGGACGTGGGCAGCTGAGGGCACCGCAGGAGAAGGCACCTGAGGAGAGGAGGCCTGGCTCCTGGCCAGGCTGCCCCTGCTCCCACCTGTCACCCTGGAGTGGTGATCCCTGCCCTGCTGCCTTATCGGGACAGTAGGGCAGAGGAAACTGTGGATGAGAAAGCCCGTTACGAACTGCAGAGCGCTGGCACTGTGCCCACATTTCAGTTTCTCTTAGCAGTATTACAACCTATATATAGGCACGTTTAAGAAAATACTACAAAGAATATTTAGTGTAAGGTAAGTCTTCCTCCCGCTTGGATCCCTCATTTTTTGCCCTACACTAACCACTGTTAGTGGGTTTCTGTGGATCCATCCAGAAATTTTCTATGCATAATGCAAACAAATATGTGTGCATTGCGTGTGTGTGTTGTGTATATTGATGAAACCACACTCAACTCCAAGGCTGCCAAACAAAAACATAATGAAAGTCATATATGCAATTTTGAAATTTCTAGTAGCCTTTTTTAAAAATTAAAGAGACAGGTTATATTAATCGTAATAATATATTTTATTTAATCCACTATATCTCACAGATTATTATTTCAACATGTAATAGATATAAAAATCATTAATATTTGCATTCTCTATTTCATCCTAAGTCTTTCTAATTTAGTAGTTGTGAAAAGTACAAAACGGCCTGAAAAAATTCCAGAGATAGAATGTTAAGTAGAACCAGCAGGACAGGAATGTGAATTGGACTGAGAACACAACGCCGTCAAACTCACCTTTATGTGCAGGGCCAAGGCCCGGCCTAGGACATTGGAACAGGGAGCCGTGACTGGCTGAGGAGTGGGACTGTGAGGCGTTATTGCCCCTCTCTGATTTCCCTTTCTGTTGTTATAAGGTTAGGCTATCAACAAAATGGGTTTTCTGTTTTCAGTTGGTTGTAAATCTTCTTACATGTCATAAGTAATACATACTCATCATAGAAAAAATAAGAAAATATAGAAAGCATAAAAAAGGAAATAAAGGCCACACATAATGGCATCTATCAAATTCAGTCACCATCGTGACTTGGTAAATATATATTATTTTTACAAAATATGACAATCTTTGAGTTTGAAGGTAACTCCAAAGTAGCCCGGGAGCTGCAGCCCCCACCGGGGAGGCCGCCCTCAGCACCCAAGGCCTTTCTGCGGTATCTACTGAGCTCTGACTATGCGCGCAGAGCCGGCGTTATGAACACCGCTTAAGCCCCCACTTCTCCTCCAGAAAGCACATCAAGAAGCTGTGGGCAGGAGATAAGCACTTTCTCCCTTTGAAGTTCCGGAATCCTGCCTCCTCGGAGAGCGTGGTGAGTCCCCACAGCCTCTCTCTGCTGAGACTACACCAGGTGCACAACCTGCCCTGAGTCACTAGGCACAGGGGCCGCCTTGGGGGACGATGGGCCCCTCACTGGGCGTCCAGTGTCCTCAAGTCTAGTCCTGCTCTGCTGCTGGGTGGCTGGGAACACATCATTGCCCTTACTGGGCCCTTGGTCTCCTCATCAGTAAATGAGGGCGATCAGGACGCCGGCCTCACTGGGTGGCTGGTGCCCCCCACGTGAGACATGGATGCTGGACACACGTGGCAGAGGTAATGAAGGCTTCTGGGACTGCTTTTTCCTTTTAAATCGCAGGTGGCCATTGCAAGGTACTCTGGCTGGCAAATTGCCTACATTCTGTGGGGTAAGTACTGTCACGTGACCCATTCAATTCAGCAGCTGTTCCGGGTCCACCTGCAGAGTCCTGGCTGTGGGTGGGGAGTAGAGAGGAGCATGGGAGCAGCCCTGGTTTCTGCCCTTGAGAGCCCTTCAGGATGGAGGGAGAGACAAACACTCTCTAGGTCACCCTCACCACCTGCCCTGAACCCACGGGGCGTACGTGCTAAGGGCGATGGTGACCCAGAGGAGAAAGTGACTGTCCAATCCCAGGGCAGGGCTCAGATGTGTTCTCGGGGAGCTGACATTTGAACTGCACCTGACAGGGCGAGTAGGGGGTAAGTGGGAAGGAAGGGGAGGCCATGCCAGGCAGAAGGAACAGTGTAGGCAAGCACGCCAGTGCCTCTGGCGGGAGGACGGTAGAGGGTGGAATGCAGAGAGGGGCCTGGGGGTGACCACTGGCTCCCTCGGCCCCCAGGCTACCTCATCATCCACGTGGTGCAGAGCTTGTGCGGCGTGGCGATCATGTACGGTCTGGTGCTGCCCGTCATCCACAACCAGGCCCTGGAGATGCTCCAAGGGCTGGGCATCGGGATGTAAGTGCTGGGTGGGCATCCTGTCACTCCACGTCTGGGCACTGGGGTGCCCTCCCAGCTGCTCCCTGGGCCCACAGTCTTAGCTCTGACCCAGGGCTGGGCCATCATAGCAACTTGCAGGGATGGGAACCTTACAGTTTACAAAAAGCTGCCTTTCCCTCTTCATGACTGCGTATGTGTGGAATATACCTATGTCCATTTTCCAGCTGGGAAGACTGAGGTTTAGGGAGGTAAAGAGGCAAGACAGTATGATGGAAGGAGGCAGGGAACCCTGGCTAAGCTTTTGGGTCTGCTATGTGGCTTGGGATAAGTTATCTCCCTTCTCTGGGCCTCTGTTTACACATCTGGAAGACAAAGTGAACGCTATTAATGGTATTATTCAGCATTTACTATGTGTCTTTTCTCATAAAAGCCTATGAAGATTGGTGCTTATGTTGCCCTCCCTTTTGCAGACCAGGAAACAGAGGCACAGAGACACTAAGAGTTTTGTCCAAGGAGTGGGATGATGCAGGATTTGGTGCTAGACAAACTGAAACCAAAGCCTACTTTTAACCACTACCTCACACGGCCACTCAGAGGGGGTCAACACAGCATGTGGCACTCTCTGGGGACCTGTATGCCTTGAGCTCCTTGGTCCCATACTTGCCTAGAGCCACCTGTGATTCTGGGGTACAGCCAGTCCTTCCCACTCTCTCGTGGCCTTCTCAGGCACTCCTGAAAAACTCATTCCTTTCTTTGCTTCTCAACCTATTAAGCCACTTGCTCAGCTGCCGCCTCTGGTGAAAGCCAACAGCAGTGAAATCCTGAGTAATAGGCTGGGATCTGGAGCCAGACCTGTGCCTGTGGTCTTGGGAAAGTCACCTCCCCTTTGTGAGCCTCAGTTTCCTACCTGCACAGTGGGTTTGGGGATGCTTTGTACAACAGGAGCTCATGCTGCTATTGTTCTGCTGAGTGGTCAGCGTCTCTCTCCTCTCTCTCGCCGGGCATCAGAGAAGGGCCTGGAAGAGTGTGGAGAGGCCACCTCAGGACAGCCCCACCCTGTGTTTCAGCCTCACCATATCCATTGTCGTGGGTCTCATGGTCCTGCAGGTGAGGATCGCTGCCGGCTTTTTTCTGCAGCCCAAGCTAAGCGCGACTGACAAGCAGAAGCCCCTGGCTCTCAACAACAGGTGAGGGTGAAGCCAGTGGATTGTATGGCTTTGGCTTTGGCCTTGGAAGTCTCCCGGCCCTTCCCCTTCCCATTGGCGGGTTCCTGGGCAGGCTCTACACTCCCTGAGAGGGTATGGTGTGGGGAGCCAGGGGTGGGATCTGGAGCCAGACTGCCTGGGCCAGGTCCTGGCTCCACCCGTTGAGCTATGTGACCTTGTGGGATCTTCCTAAATACCTATAAACCTCAGTTTCCCCCTTTACGATGAATTGTGCATACCTCAAAGAGGTGTTGTAAGGGCGACATGTATTAAGAAATTGAACTTAGAACAACAGTGCTTGGCACATGATAATCCTTTCTAATTCATTCATTCAATGCCATCCACTCATTGAGGGAACAACAGGGCACTGAGAGTAAAGAGATAATCCTGACACGACCTACCCATGACATGCTCAGTCCACTGGAACAGATAGAAACATAGATGAAAGAGGACTCTGGAGGGTGCAAGAGGGTTGCCAGAGAAACCTGAACAATGCAGGTAGAGAGGTGGGGTGGCAGAGGAGAGGTGGTGGTTAATTCCATGCAGATGGGATGCTTGAGCTGAGGTCAGGAGGGTGGCAGGATTTCTGCCGTAGGAAGAGGAGAGGGCATGGCCAGCAGCTAGCACAGCAAGGACAAAGGCAGGAAGGCACAAAAGGGCAGAATGAGTCAGGAAAAAAGTGAGAATCTCAAATGGCTGCCATGCAGCAGCCTTTGACAGTGAGGGACACAGGGAGGACAGGGAGGGGACACAAAGTGACAAGACCAGAAAGCCCCCTCTCAGAGGGGCCCTGAAACTCGGGATGCAAAGTCTGGGCTTTGTCCCAGAGGCCACAGGAAATCACATGATCAGGTGGTCCCTTGGGAAGTTTCCTCTGGAAGACGTTGGAACAGCTCCGGCTGCAGGCAGGTCCTTGTTGCAACAGACAGTGGGGAAGCCCACGCTCTGCTATAGCCTCTGAACCAACTGTAGCCCCATGAGATTTCTTATCCTACAGGAAGGCTCAAACCCCACGCATCACACGGAATAGTCACAGTCCCTGCGAACCCTGATCCCGCACTGTGCTCAGCCCCTCCACACCGGGCCTGAGCCGGACCTCACACTAGTGCCGTGACTGGGGGCAGTCGGCCGCACCTTCCCCCACCGCTAGGGCATGTGGTGGCAAAGCTATGCACTGGGAGTTGTAGCATTTGACCCTGGGTCTGGGGGACTCCAGAGCCCACCTGCCCAGCCTCCTCGCCCTACTGAAGGGGGCTGCCTCGGCTGGCTTCTGTCTGCAGGAAAGCGTTCCACAACTTCAACTACTTCCTGTTCTTCTACAACGTGCTGCTGGGCCTGGGTGCCTGCCTCTCCAGGCTGTTCATCAGCTGCGTCCTGGGCACGTGGCTCATCGCACGCATTGACAGGGCCATCATGCAGAGCGGCTACGAGGGGGCAGACATGGGTGAGCAGCCGGCCCCGCCGGGCCACATCCTCTGGGGTGGGCCGGTCTTGCACCCTTGCGGCAGCTGCCCGGCCTGGAGCTCATACCCTTCCCTCAAGCTCTGAGCTTATCTTCCAATGGAGGCTGCTCAGAAGATAGTTCAAAGCTAATAAATTTCTGCCCATTTGGCAGACCTTCTAGGAGGGGCAGTCAGAGCTAGTGGAAGTCTATCTAAACAATGAGATTAACTTATGAGTGCTCCGGTCTGAAAATCTTGAGAACAAACACATCTCAGAATTATCGGCATTGTTAGTTGGAAGCTTAGTTAAGAAAATGTTCTGTTTAGTTGAAATACTCCAAAATCAAAGCCATTTCTGAGGAAGTGAAAGTAGTTTTCTTTTTATTTCTAGCTCACGATCATTCATGCACTCATCCATTCGATAAATGTACCGATGCCTCCTCAGTGTTAGCTGTGGCCACTCCTAGCTCCTTTGAGCTTTGAGTGCCCTGTAACATGGACAGATTAGAATACAATCCCTAAGAATCTTTCCAGATCTTTAGACCTCATTTTCTAGATGCCCGGCAAGGACCACTGGGAGCAAACTGGCTCTGCAGTTACAAAAGGCACAAACCGGGTCGTGTTGGGGAGCGCTGCCCGGCCTGACCTGCCTCTGGGTTTCAGGGTTCAGCGCGTGGGTCGGCATGCTCTATGTGGACCATTACCACACCAACCCTGTGCTCGTCAGCTTTTGCCACATCCTGATCACAGACCACAGGGAGAGGAAGCTGCAGCAGGCCATCAAATACTGCTACATAGATCAGTCAGCAGGTAAAGCCTCCTACTGGAACCTCCGCTGGGTTCAGACAGCAGGAAATAAACAAACACCCTTGGGCTCCCTGGGATCCCTGAGCTGCCCCAGGTTCCACCTTCCTCTTTCCCTTCACCCAGGGAGTTCAGGAGGCTAAGTTCCTAGTCAGTCTGGCTATGGGACCCACTCAGGCCTGTGGCCTTGTCCTGCTACCTGGTCTCCTCCCTGGCCTGGAAATGAACTTTAGCTCTGCTAATGGAGTCCTCTGTTTCCCATTTGTTTGAGACTCCAACTCATATCCCAGGCTGTGTGTCAGATGCCCTGGGCTGATTTGATTATTCTGTCCTGCCACAAGCTCTCTGAGCTCTCCTGCCTCTTCAGGGTGCAGACTGTGTTCATTGCTGTTCCCAACACCGCAGATACCCTGGTCTGAGGGAAGACTCACATCCCTCCAACCTCCCTCATGTTCCCAGGAGTCTGGCTCCTTCTGCAACACCTGGATCATTCCAGGCAGCTCCTCCAAAAGCCTTTGAGGCAAGCTGCCCCCTCCCCTCCCACCCCTCCAGTCTGTCTCCTCTGATTCTCTCCTAGGTCCACGCATCTCAGCTAGGTCCAGGACGAGGTGGCTCCTGCTGCAGACCCTGGTCAACAACCCCAGACTTGTCATGCTCAGAAAACCGAAATCAGGGCATAGCTCCCGGGAGTTTACCCAGATGCTGCTGACGTGCTCGGACTGCTGACACTGGTCCCCAACATCTGGTCCAAGACCAGGCTAAGACATCTGCACCCCAGAGAGGACTCAGTCTAACAAGCAGTTGTCCCCTGCAATGAGATGCGATGGTGCTGGCACTGTCCCTGCAGATGGCAAATAGCATTGTCCACTCATGGGATGGCCACCTGGGCTGAGGGATGAAGTCTCAGGATCATTTCATTCCCTTGGCAAAACAGATCAAACACTAAAGAAATGTCTATTGAACAAACTTTGCCCATTGATGACTTCCACTATCCATGGTGGGTAGGCAGCCTTGGGGGTCGCTTATTAAGAAGCACTTAGTTTACATACAAGGCAGAACTTTGGGTCACTGAGGAAGGTGGTAAAATATCTGCATCAGAAGAGTTTAACCATCTGGAACAGAGTGTGGCCTTCAATCCAGCAGGGTCCTCGTTGCTTTCTTCTTTCCCGGCTTTATGGTGGGGAAGAGGAGGAAGTCCATGATCCCAGCGCCCAGGCTGGTAGGACAAGCGGGCACATACTGAGCTCTCTCCCAGGCCACTGCGATGAGGAATGGACAGAGCTGACCTGGGCCTTGGTCACAAAGGAGATGCACGGATGCTCTCTCACAAGGGTTGGGTCACTAGGAAAGCCATTTGTCTTAGGACACAGACAGGGTAGGCAGGCATTCCAGGCGGGGAACAACAAGAGCAAAGTTGTGCGAGTATGCAAGCCCCAAGCACGTTTGAGGAGGGAGGCATGTGCATGTCCAGGATGCTGGGGAGGCCCAAATGCCAGGGTAGGATGCTTGGATATTTGTCCTTGTGCAGAGCCCCGTGCTGACCCAAATTCTTCATGCTGAAGCATAGGACATGGCCCAGGAGCTGTACAAAATCTATCCATTCAAAGTTCCTGATGGAGCCTGTGCAAGTATTGTGAGGACCCCACCAACAGGGCAGAGGGAAATCTCCAGCCACCTCATGAGTCCCACAGCAATCGTGATTCAGTTGTTAATTGAACACGTAGTATAAACCCAGTCCTATTGCTAGTCCTATTGTAAACTTTGTTTGCAAAGTTGTCACTTTTGGCCTAATCTCCACAACTGAGCTTTACCATCTGCTTTTAGAAACAGAAAACTAGGACACAGAGTGTTGGGGTCCCCACACCACCACCTTGCAGCTGTGTGACATTGGCCAAATTACTTTGCCTTCTTTCACTTTCCTTATCTATGGAAAGAGGGTAACCCCCCTAAGACCATTGTTTTGAGAAAAAAATTAGTTACATATGAACATCTTAAGCTAGTGTCTGACATACCCTAAACTCTTAATAAATGTCAGTTACTGTTATTTGTCATATAACTCTTTGTGAATGATCTGATTAATATCTGCTCACTCCCTCAATAAGATATCAGCTCCATGAAGAAAGAGGCCTTCTCAAGCTTTGCTCACCATCACCAAGCATACATCTGTAACAGAACAGAATGTTGGAATGAATCAAATAATGAGGCAAAGAAGAATACATCTTTTGACAATGAATTCACTTACCAAAATCAATCATCATGGTTTGATTGAATAGTGGGTGAATACCCTTGGAAAGCCCGTATTGAAATGGAGAGGCTGATATATAAACAACTCTCTGTGATGTAACCCACCACATGTAACAAGGGCCTGCACAAAGTTCTATAGGGACTTGGAAAAGGAAACTACTAATTTTGCCTTTATAAAGTTAATGAACACTTCTCATAAAAAGCAGCATGTGAGCTGGAATCTGCAGATGTAACATGGGGCATTTCTCACATGTGTTGGGGGAAAGGCAAGGCATGCCAGCTCTGAAGTTCTGGGTTCTGGGAGTTTGGAGACCATGCTAGATGGAGACACTCAACATGAAGAAACCTTATTTCAGGGCCACTAGGCCTCGTTTCCAGGGAGCCAGAGGAGGTAGACATAGACTATATTAAGAGAGGCATAATATTTCAAAGAACCTACTGACAATCTTACGTAGTAGAGCTCTAGGATTACCTGTTATACTGCATTTCACTCCCATGCCACCCTCATTCAGGCTCAGACAAGACACTAAATATGTCTGAAGACATGGAACCCTCCCTTATCCTCTGGATTCTACCTGCCTCCTTTAGTGTAGGCCAGTCTCTGCCTCTTTGTGGTCCTCAGCTTCCCAACTGTACAATAAGGGGTTGGATGTGATCCTGCATGAGCACGTGCTCAGCAAGGACAGGGTGTCAGGCTCCATCAACACTGGATGGGTGTCTACTACGGGTTGGGCTTGGGCACACACAGGTGCACAGGCCTCCTGACAGGATCAGTGGGGTTAGACATGGAGCATAGGGCAGTCAGGTCTTGGGTTAAAAGCCAGGCGTGTACAAGGGAGCAGGACTGGGCCGAGGACAGTGGGTGCACGTGGGACCCGTCTCACCATGTGGACTCATACATGCACAGTGCACCAAAGGCTCTGCTTGAGGTTGGCCCCATGCGGTCCCTGCCAACCAGCCTCTGCTTGCTCTTGGTGCCCCATGCCCTCTGGGGCCCCATGGTCACCCCCCCCCCCGTGCATTCAGGCCATGGGGAACTGGACGTGAGGGGCCTAGAGAGGAGGGGACCATTTGTCTGTTTCTCCACAACTTTAGAGTGTGTTGTCAAACTTTTGAATTCAACAATTTTGTCCTATTATGACTGAGCCTGAGCATGTTATCATGCATTTAAAGTTATTTCTATTTCTTTTTCTGCGAACTGAAGGTTAATGTCTTTTGCCAATTTTTCTACTTTGTGGCTGTTTTTCTTATCAATTTCTAGGAGATTGTTTTATATTGGGGATGTGAGCTTGGTGATATGAGTTGCAAATATTTATTCCCAGTTTATCATTTTTTCTTTTTATCTGATGGCGTTTTGGTTTGGTTTGTTTTTTCTGTTTTTTTGTGTGTGTGTTTTGTTTTTTGCAATGTATTACTAAGATGCTGCTTCTCCTCAAATTGGTCCACAAATTCATACCATCACTATAAAGTATGTTATCAGTTATCTTGTGGAAACTGACTGGCCACTTTTCAAATTGACAGAGAAATACAAAGAGCAAAGATAAGTCAAGATAATCTTGAAGAAGAACAAAGTTGGAGGACTCACACTACCAGACATTAAGACAGCTTAAAGCTGTAGTAATCAAGGCTGTGTGCACCACTAGCACAAGGACAGACACTAGGAGAATAGTGGGTCCAACGTAGACCCACACATTCAGATATTTTGTATATGACAAAAGAGGCCCAGCAGAGCAGTGAGTAGAAGATAGTCTTCTCCATAAATAGCCCGGGTCAACTGGTTCTCCACATGAGAAAGAAGTGAATCTTGACTCCTACTTCACACTGTAAAAAAATATATAAATCTAAATGTGAAAGTTTACAACAATATTTATAGTAAATAGCATCAGAGAATAGTTCCTGACCTTAGGCAGGCAAAGATTTCTTAGGTAAAACACAAAGTATACCACTCATAAAGACAAAAATTGATAAATTGGGTCTTATTAAAAACAAGAACTTCACATCAAAAGGCACTTTTACTAGAATAAAAAGGCAAGAACAGAATAGGAATAAATATTCGCCAGCTATTTATGTGGAAAACCTGATATTTAGGATATGTAACTAACTCCCATAAATTAACAAGAAAAAAGACAGACAATCTGCCAAAACACTGGGCAAACTATTTGGGCATTTCACAGAAAGATAGCCATGTGGCCATTAAGTATATGCAAAGGTGCTCCACGCTTTTACTAGTCAGGAAAATGCAAATTAAAACCACAATGTGATACTACCAGGTAAAGGCTAAAATAAAAACCAGAGACCATAGCACACGTTGGTGAGGATGTAGAGCAACTGGAATTCTCATGCCCTGCTGTGTGTGTAAACTGATACAACCACTTTAAAAAATAGACTACCTCTTAAAGATGGATGTGTACATGCTCTATGACCCAACAATCCCACTCTCAAGTATAAACCCAATAGAAATGCCTACATATGTTCACCACACAAAAGAATGGTCAGAACAGCATTATGGTAGTCTCCAAATTGAAAAAATCCAAATGTGCATCAATAATATAAATAAAATGGTTTTTATTTTTTAAAAATAATGGGATACTGTACAAAAATAAACTACACCCACATTCAAAAATATAGATGAAACTTTCAAATATACTGAAATAAGTCCAACATAAAAGAGTCCATTCTGTATGATTCTATTTGGATAAAATTCTTAAAGAAACAAAACTAATTCAGATGTTATAATATTTATTCTTCTTGGAGAAGAGAATATTCTTTCAGAACATTTGATGTACTGCTCTGGATGCTCCTGCCAGCCCTGAGGTATTCCCTTGTACAGAGAAGAAACTGGCATTGGAGGAAGCAGTTGATTTTAAGAGTTTCAGTACTCCACGTGGGGGGCTCCCATTGCTAAGGGCAACTCCCCTTCCCAGGGAAGGCAGGCGTGGGCGGGGCGAGCGCGGCCCCGCCCCTTCGCGTTGCCTTGGAGACCATGGGAGTCCTGCTGCAGTTGGGACTGCGCCGGTGCTGGCTGACCTGAGAGGTGCTTTCTGCATGCGGCCAGGACGGGCGCAGGGGCGCCCTCCGATCCGCTGGGCTAAGGGGGACATCCAGGGGCTGCCAAGGCTGCTCGGGGGCCCGGGAGGGGGACAGAAGGAGCGTGGCCAGAATCAGGCTACTCCCTCCGGCCAATTCACCCTCCCTGCGTCCCCTGGAGGGTGGGGGTGGGGTCCGGGACCCGAGTTCAGCTGGGTTCCAATCCCAGCGGACACCGTCGGCGCCTTGACTCTTCCCAGAAGACCTTGGCAGAGCGAAGCACGAACGATAACCCTGTGTTATTCGCGCCCCAAAGCCCCTCTTGCCAGGCTCCTCCGCGAGTTTGGGGCTCCTCGGAGGTCAGTTTCATCGTCGTTCCGCGCTCCCTGCCTTCTGCGTTTGTTTAAAATTAAAACCCTCAGCCCGCGTGGGGACCGCCCCCACCCCGTCCTCTCCGCCCCCCCGCCCCCGCGGAGGGTCCGGCGCTGGGGTCCTGCCTGGGTCGGTGGGGTGCCGCCTTCGGGCCAACTGTAGTTCCGCCAGCACCTGAGCTGGGGCGGGCGTTGGTTGCCCAGCCCGTGGCTTGCCTTGAGCTCCGCGTCGCAAGGGGGCCCAAACCGCAGACGCGCTTCCCGGACGACGGCTTCCCAGCAGGGGCATCCAGCCGGCAGCCAGGATGTCGTCGGTGGGGAAGGTGACCCGCGTCCAGAACGGGAAAGTCTACCAGCAGATCTTCGAGGCTGAGGTAGGGCCCGCCCTGTGTCCCCTTTTCTCTGTCCCCGCTTCTCTCTGCTCTTCTCCACAGCCCCTGTTCCTCCTCCCCCCAACACTCCCTCGCAAACCTCCCTCCCTCCAAGGGCTTCCCGGCCTGGGAATCTAATGAAATATGGACTCTGAAATTACTTTGATCTTAAAACTAATTCTTATTGGTTCTTAAAATGTATGAATACAAAATGAGAATGTCTATTCTTGAAAATCAGAAAACTTAAAAGTTTAAATTTAAATTACTCAGATATAGCCTGGATGAACCACTGAGCACCCTGTGTCTTTTTCCCATGCATAAAAGCGTTTCAAATTTTTCTATTTAAAAAATTGTTTCCATTCTGTACCAATGTTCTGAAACCTCCTTTTTCTCCTTTAACAGTGTCTCACAGACTCTATCCCATGCCGGTGGGCATCCATATACTTTACGCCTGCTTGTTGATCTGTGACTCCCATAAATGCATTAAAGTAAAACCCTCTTTAATCGTTGAAATTGCTTTGTCCTCTCTAAAGCACTGTACAGACAAAATGAGATCTTAAACACTGAGACCAGGACCCTTCCTTTGAAGTTCTGTGTTGTTTATTTATAAGAGATTTTCATTCCTAATTTGAGCCCTAAATAATGCCCTCTGTAGAACCTTTGGAAGTTATAAAAGTATAAAAAACCCAAAGAAACAAATTATTCACACAGTTCTGCTTCCTCTAAGCAACAGGCCATTCTTAATGCTTGACACACTTCCTCCAGGTCATTTTTCTATGCATTTTACATTTTGAGATCATACTGTATAATTTTGGCTATAATGTTTAATTTATGTTTTAAATTGATACATTTAACTATATATCATCTCATAAGCATTTCTTCATGTCATAAAAAATTTACTTCTTTGTAAGTGTCATCTTTAGTCATCTTTAGACAATGTTAGTATATGTCTAACATTCCATCTAAGGGACATACCATGTTGACTCAACCAATCCTCTACTATTGGACCATTCCTTTTCTCCAAATATTTTTGATTATAAAAAAGGCTGCGGCTGCGGCTGCCCAGCTAGCTCAGTCGGTAGAGCATGAGACTCTTAAAAAAGGCTGAAGCTGGGTGCAGTGGCACATGCCTGTGGTCCCAGCTACTCAGGAGACTGAGATGGGAGGATTCTTTGAGCTCAGGAGTTTGAGACCAGCCAGGGCCATAGAGCAAGACCCCATCTCAAATAAATAAATAAATAAGCATAAAAATATAATTTTTGAAAGGCTGATGTGCAACTTGGTCTTCATTTAAATTTCTCAAAAAATGCCTCCCTTGAAGGGGCTAAATGACTTGGAGGAGGAGACCCCTCCTGCAGGGGATGTGGCCAGGGGTTGAAGGCCTCCCTGCAAAGTGCCTTATTAGTGGCAGGTTCCCAGGTGTCTTTCTAAGGCAGGCACAATGAGCCTTAGGGTACTGAGGACCCAGCAGCTCTGACTGCCTCCTCTTTCACGGTCTTCCCTGGGTTCAGGTGCAGCTGATCCACTCCCTGGCCATCAGCAGGAAGCAGGCTGCAGAGCAATATGTGCCCCTAAAGAGTAGCAGCACACCCATGATGAAGAAGATGGAGATTCCTGAAGGGAAGATTATGTCTGCTCGGCAGCAGAAGTGGGCGCACAGCCTCCCCAATGACTGGGTCACAGAAAACCCTGTTCTCTACAGGTAGGTCCTGCTGTCCAGGCCCCATCCTCACACACTGGGGGTGCTTAGAGTCTTCAAAAACTCAAAAAGACCTTCCACAGGATGAGCACCAGGTAGGATGAAATCTCCCCTAAAACAAGGAGGTAATAATAGCACTTGCTTTGCAGGATGTTTTGCTTCTCTCTCCCACTCCCTCCTCTGATAATTACTGCTGTGTGCTTAGGGCCAGGCACTGGCTGTGCAGATCCCACCCTCATGGACCTTGAGGCCTCAAATGGAAATGAACAAACATGTCCCCCCCCCCACCCCCAGTGGTAGGAAGGCTCTGACTCAGAGGACAGGGGCTATGGGACAGGAGTCAGGAAAGCTCTGAGGAGGGGCCTCAGCTGGGACCAGAGGGGAAGGGAGGGGAAGGATGGGGGCAGGGCTCTGGGAAGGACAATCTTGGTCCATTCCTGGAGGCTGAAAGTCAGTGGGCCTGGAGAGAGAGCAAGAGGTAGGGCTGGGAGAGGCCTTGCAGGCCACAGTCAGTGTTTTGGACTTTACTGCTGTGAGCAACTGATTTGCATTTTTGAGGTCCCTCAGGTAGCTCTGTGCAGAATGTGGGAGACTGCAAGAAGAGTCATAGAGGCCAAGGAGGAAGTCATTGCAGCTGTCCTGGCAACCTTGGTGGTAGCTGCAAAAGGAAAGTAGGGGTAGACTTCAGGTGTCTTCTGCAGCCAGAACCCACAGGACCCAGTGATGGATTGGAGGGGAGGAGAGGGCTCCCCAGGGCCCTAGGTCTCCAGCCAGAGGTCTGGGTGGACAGCAGGGGTGTTATTCTCTGAGATGGGAGCAGGCAGGGTGGGACAGGGAGATCAGGAGTTCCTTGTGAACTTCCAAGTTCAGAAGTTAAACTTGAGATTCCTAAGCATGCCATTTTAGTCTGCTGAGCGCAGACCCTCAACTAGGGAAAAAAGGAAAGAAAAAGATTTTCCTTCCAGGATTCTTGGGAGCATAAAGCAGGAATTGGGCTTCCCCTGGGCTCTTCAAACTCTGCACAAGCCATAAACCTCTTGCCTGGCCTGGAACTCTGGGGCGGGAAGTCAGGCCTCCTCTACCTGCCTTTGCTGTCCCTTTTGCCCTTTTTGGGTCAGGGACAGACCCAGTGTTGAGTACAGGTCTCTGTCCTGACCTGACCTTTGGATTTTCCCAGGGAAACCACCCCAGAGGCTTCCGACCCTCAGTACCCTTAACTACCTATAGATGGGCAAGTCCACTGGCCCACCCAACGCCAGACTCTCCAGCCCATGTCCCCCTGCCTGAGGCCCCAGGTGGGGACCCAGAGGCACAGGAAGCTGGGGCCTGTCCAAGTTCCAGCCAACCTCCCAGGAGGGCAGTATGGCAGCCTGCTGTGACTCCATTTCCCTCAAGGTCCCAAGCCCAATCTCAGCTGACCTGTTCTCATCCAGGCCTGGGGTCTCCCAACATCTCCCTTTGCCTCCCTTCTTCCCCAGGGTTCAGCCTGGGACCACTCAACATTCCAATATCCAGATACAGCATGGGCCAAAAGCTCTTGGCACCCGTGGAGTGCTGGTGTTTTGCTGTGCTGGCCTCCTGGGACAGACAGACAATCCCAGCTCTGTCCTGGATGCAGAACCAGAGCACAGCTCCTTGTGGCAGGAACAGAGATGTGTTTGTAACCTGCCAGGTTCTGCCATCCTCAAATAACTGGGGTCACTAACTCTGTACCCAGAATCCCTCTTGGGTTAGTTGTCCCCTGGCCCTGACAAGTGTTTCCCTTCCTCCCTCCCTCTTTGCCCACAGTCTTGCTGCCTTCACTCTCTCCCCAGCCAGCCCAGCCCTGATGGTTGGGCTGTTGGCTCACCTTCCATAGTCCCCATCCTTCTTCCCACCCAGCAGAACTTCCACCTGGCTTCCTGAATCTTCCATGAGCCAGGGCAGCTGGGCAAACTCACCCAGCCCATGGGGGAGGGATACACCCAGGTGCAGCAGCCCCAGCTCACCTGGACCCTCTGGGCAGCCTGGAGACTCGCAGCAGCTGCCTTGACCTGGCTCCCACCCCAGCTCCTCTTCCCACTGCAGTCCCCACCCAGTGTGTCCCCTGTTTACTGCAGGCAGAACCTCCCTGCTCTCCTGGCTGCCCCGGGCACCTCCCAGGGCTATGGAACAGCCAGGTGCACCCTTGGCTTCCTGGTGGTGTCCCCTCCAGCTTCCGTTCCCTCCGCAGGGAGCCCTTCCTCAAATGTCCATCCCACTGTCCCTCCCCTACCTCTGGCTGGGTCATCTGTCAACCCTACTCCCAGGGTGAGCTCCTTCCTCAGGAATCCCTGGCCCCTGGGCTTCCCCACACAGCACAGCCCCTGGGGTTCCTGTTCCTCTTTCTCTGCTCCCCTTTGTGGGCCGGTGCTCTTGGGTCTTCCCTGGCCACTGGAGCCAGCTCCCTCTAGATGCTCTGAGGGGCTGGCCGAGGCCAGGTGGGGCCGAACTGATGAGTGACAGGGCCAGGGCGTCCAGTCTCCCTTAGGCCTCAGAGCTAGGGTTTAGGTGCTTGAAATTGAGCCAGCCAAGGCCGGTTCTCTTGTGTGCTCATGCACCCAGGGCAAGGCCCCTGGGTGAGTGGTGACCAGCCCAGGTCAGGGGGTAGATGACCACTAGTGTAAAGCTCCCAAGTCCCCAGGGCAAGCAGCCAAGAAGCCAGAGCTGATAGCAGTCTTCATCGTCTTGTGGGCTCCTATGGGCTGCCTTGGTTCAGGGGCATTTAGAATGACAAGGCCCGAAAGACCACTTTTAGAGGGATGGCCAGGGTCCATCAGCTGCAGCCCAGCCCTGGGGTCCCCCTCCCTGCTAGGTATGCAGAGAGGACTAAATGAGAAGTTTCTGGACACAAGGGCCCAAGGAGTTTTTATTCCAAAGCTAATGTCATGGCCACCACCACCCTCCCCGCCCCCCCGGGCCACCCTAGTGAGATAGTTTGTCCTGGGATCCCAGCTCTGTCCTCCCTCACCTGAACCCCATGGGCCTTGGTGTCATGAAGTTATTCTTGGAGTCTTAGCTCTCTTAATACAGTGGCTCCTCTGAGCCCCCGCTCCTTCTTTCCTGGAAAATGGGGTCACCCAGCTGCCTCACAGGCCGGGCTGCTGAAGGAGCGAACGAGCTTGTGAGGTAGAGCGCAGCACGGCCTGGCTCTCGGGCTGCTCCTGCCCTTCTGATCTGGTTCCCAGGTGGACCACAGCTCCTGAGCCGAAGCAGACTCCCTGAGGGTGGAGACCCAGTGACTTCTTGTCTAGGGACCTGCAGCATCTGCTGGCAGGAGACACACGGGCAGCATTTGCTGGGAGCCTGGGCACTGCTTCGGGGTCTCTGGAATTGGGGCCTGGCAGCCCCTCTGGACACTCCTCCATGTGCCAGAGCTGCCCTGGGTGGTGTCATGGGGGTGGGGCGCAGCTTTATTCTCCTCTGCTTATGCCTCAGGGAAAGGGAAATAGCCCACAAGGAGAAAGTCCAAGAGAGTGAGAGCGCCGCCGCCGCCCGGGAAGTGCGTGGGCTCATGGACACTATGGGTGAGCCTCCTCCAGCCTCTAGCAGCCTGACCGGGGCCAGGGAGACCCCGGGGAGGGGGGGGGTGTCTCCTGGCAGCTCCTCTGAGGAAGCCCCTGGAGCCCCCCCTGCGTTCCTTTGCCTGGCCTAGGAACCTAGAAGCCATTCTCCCCTGGGCCGGCTCCTCTGTGCGGGGCTGCCTGCGCAGTGGGCGTTCACTGATGACAAACAGTTGGCTAAAGGACGTGGCCTGCCTCCCTGCAGTTTCTCAGTAGTCTTTCTCCATCCACATTTCCTGCCTCCATCCTGCCCTGTCCTAGTCTGACTTTATCCCAATACGGAGGTCCCTTTTCTTGACAATAAAAAAGTGATACATGCTCACAAACAACAACAAAGGAAGGAGATAAGGAGAAAGTAAATCCCCCTCCACAACGCCACCCCTGCTTGCCCCATTAATGCAAGTGGTGTCCAGCCTCCCACCTGGGGAGAGGGGACGGCAGAGCGTGGGGGTGAGCACAGGCCCTGGGGCAGGTAGCCTGCTCACACACTGGCCAGCTGTTCTTCAACCCCCGTGCCTGAGTCTCCCCACTTGTAAAATGGGGCCAGGAATAGAACCTGCCTCTTGGCCGCATCATGAGGAGTGACTGAGTTAGAACAGTACCTACTACATGGAAGGTGCTACATAAAATGTGTTGGCAATTATTATTTGCATATGGATTTGCTTCTATAAAACGTTTTTTGAAAACATAAATTACATACACATGTAACTGCATAGCTGAGGCCTCGTTCCCTATAGCACACATGAACCACCTTCATCTTTTCTCTTTTTCCTGAAGCCCCTGCCATGCTAGCCTGGCTTTGGGGTCCACCTTCTGAACCCCAGCCCTGGTGTGCAGGTGCTCTCTGCCAGCACAGCCTTGTCCTGAGAGCTCTCCCCTCTCCTGGGGGCCCCATCATCTCTGCTGTTGCTCCGCAGTTCCCGAGAGCGTACACACTGTCACCCTTTGCGGGCGAGAAGAGTACAAAAGGAAGAGCTACGAACGCGCCCTGGCGAGCTTTCAGGAGGAGATTGCTCAGATCGGGATGGTGAGGTTCCTCCCTCTCCCTCCTGCTCCCTTCCTGGCCCATTGTGAAGGCAAAGGCAGGTTTGTCACAGCAGCCAGCCTCCTTCCCTCCGCCTCAGCTAGGAGGTCCACAGTGGCTCACTGAGACGTAGACACGGATGGAACTGTAGCCATGTCTGAGTGGCTCTCTGTGAGTGCTTGCTGTGAGTGTAGCTCCCTGTCACTCTTGCAGACGCCCTCTAAATCACGTGCTGTGGTGGCCCAGTTTGCAGTGAAGCTCAGGGAGACCGCCTGACTGGGCACGTCGGGGGCCAGGCTGGAACTGCCCCCCAGGTCTGACGCCAAAGCCCAGCCTTTGACCTCCCTGCCCAGTCCTGCTGGTGGGGGCCCAACAGTGTGCCCCCAGTGACATCTCAGGGCTGCCAGGCCCTTATGCACTTCCCCACCCTCGGCTCTCATTCCTCCCCCGAGACCTCATCTCTAGATATGCTGGTGCCTGGAATGTTCCCGAAATGAGACCAGCCTTTGCCCTTCCAGATTGCTCTGAGCTCCAAATTTCCATTCACCATCCTTCTCTCCAAGTCTTCTTTGACTTGTGTTGCCCCACCCTGGATTCCTGGCACTATCTCTCTACCCAAAGGACCAAGCCACATTCCTCAGTCCGTCCCACCTAGACACCAGCTCTCCGTTCACCTGCAAGCTCTGTGGCCTTGGTCAAGCAACCTACCTGAGCCTCAGTTTCCTCATCTGCAGGAAACTTGGCATTCTCTCATTTGGGCACCTCTTTAATTAGTATTTGTTGAGTGCCAGCCCTAGGCTAGGCCTGATACCAGAACCTATGTCACAGGCTGTGTGAGAATCAAGAGAGTTGTTGAGAGGGAGGACTCAGCACAGGGCAGGGTGCTGGGTGTGTGGCGTGGCTGCCGTTGTCCTCTGGTTGTGGGTTAGTTAGTGGAGTGTAACTCCTCAGGCCTAGTAATGATCATCTATTTTGAGATTGGACCATGCCTGGTACTTTCCCATTACAAGGAGGGCTCCCTCCTTCCCAGGGTCTGATGCCATGACTGTCACCCTCCCGGCCTGTTGCAGGAAATGGAACCTCTCCTCTTGGAGACAGGCAGACATTTTTTGAAAAAACTGTCTGAGTCTAATGAAGACGTTGACAGGCTCTTCAGGAAGGTGGAAAACGACATCAACCTCGAGCACTACACCATGCAGGTAGGGGGCCTTTGGTGGCTGAGCCTGCCCTCCCCCGAGTCCTGCTCCTTCCCTCCCTCCCCCCGGCTCCCAGTCTGCCCCAAACTTCTCTGCATAGGCCCTGTCGGAGCTGTGGGATAAAGTGGCCAGGGTGTTCCAGCTTCAGAAGCAGAAGATCAAGGAGCTGGACGAGGCACTGCACTCCTTGGAGTTCTCCCGTGCCGACAAGGTGAGCTCCTTGGTGCTTTTTGCTTGCAGGGTTTCCTGGGCACCCTCTGTTTCCTTTTAGTTCTTCAGGAAATGAGCGGCTAACTGTGGCACTTTGCCATTTCCAGCTAAAAAGTGTGCTGCAGAAGTATGTGAAAGTCATAGGGAAGACTTCCTACCTCATGCAGCCCGATGTGTACAGGCTGATAGATAAAGAAGCTATGGTGAGTGGTTTCCCAGTGGGGGATCAGCCCATGGAAGAAGGAGCAGGACCCCGGGGTGCCCTAGCCTGGTGTCTCAGGAACCGCGGGTGTCTCATCCACAACATTTCCAAGTACTCAGGGGGGTCTCGTAGGTCGAGAATCCGAGTCTTTGCTATTGGAAGCATTTTCCGTAGAAATCTCTCTCAAGTGCGTGCCATGTTTCCCTGCTGTCTCGAACCAGGCACGCCCCCCACAGTGCCAACATTCGGAGCACTGCAGCACTGATGCTTTTACTGTGTCTCAGCTACTACATGCGATGCAATAGGTGTGGCACTATGGAGTCATCATCTTGGGGTCTTCACGGTCTCAGGACAGCTTCCACCCTCACGAGTGACCTGCTCTGCCTGCTCTGTCCAGTTTTCCCAGTTGTCTTTGTCTCTCTTCCTACTGGTGGTCAGTGCCTGTTGCTGAGCCACACCTGTCCTTGGCTGTGTCCTCACTTCTTCCCCCCATCTACACCCCCACCCTTCCCCAGCTGCTTTCCTTGGGATGGGAAATACGAAGTTCTAAGTTGCCCATGGTGTCTCCAAAGTCAGAGGAAAGCCTGACCCCTCCACTGTGAGAATGGATTCTTCTTTTGCCCGCTCAGAGGTGCAGTTTGCTTTTGTGGGTGCCCTGGCATGGTGCAGAGAGCCGAGCTTGTCAGATAACAGGCCTGCCGACAGCACGGCAGGCTAAAAAGAGCACACTGTTCCGAATCACACATGGGTCCAGCCCAGGTCTCTGCTGTGTGTCCTGACAAAGCATGGACAGAGAGGGAGCACAGACCTTCTCCCCTGCCCAGATGTGGAAGCTCCCGAAATGACTCAGCCCCAGCACCGGGAGCTCCTTGGTCCACGAAATGAGGATGATACAGATGTTCCTTGACTTACAATGGGGCCACTTCCCAAGAAATCTGTCATAAGTTAAAAATATCATAAAGAAAAAGTGGACTTAATACCTCTATAAGCCCATCATAAAGTCAAAAAATCCTAAGTGGAACCATCAATTGAGAACTGTCTGGAATGCCAACCCGCCCGGACTTGCTGGGAGGATAATAAGAGGGCCCAGCTCCCTTCGCCATCAGGATAGCACCTAAACCACACACATCTCATCCGTTAGGAGAGCCAGGGTTTCAGTGTCCTGGGAACGTTTCAATGTCTCACTTTCCTGTGCTGCTTTTCCTCAGTGTAAGAGCTAGCATCTGCTACTTGCTCTGTGTGCATGTATCTCATTTAATTTCACAAAATCCTTGTGTTGTGTTTAAATGGCATTATCCTCATGCTATGGCTGCGGGTCTGGAGGTGGAGGGAATACTTCCCAATGACCCCAGCCAGGAAGTGCAGCTGCACGAAAGCCCAGGTCCACTGAAAAGCATTACCGCAGTTTCTACCCACTGAGCTTGGCAGGGTTTGCTCCGCCCAGGGCACTGCCGCCTCCCTAGGGGGCTTTGGGAACTGTGGGGTGGCACATGGAGAAATTTCTATGCCTGGGAGAATAGGGGAAGATACTGTCATCTAAGGGTCGTCGGGATGCTAAAGTGCAGAACAGAGCCCCACAGTGAAGGATTGTCCCCACTCCCATGCCATGGGTGCCCAGGCGAGAACCCCTGGGAGGACAGCTGAAGGATGCGCCAGCTCTGGCCTCATTTGGTCATTGGGTCCTGGTTGTTTTAACAGCCATATATGGCTGGTCCCTGATGGCATGAGCACTCTGCTTTTGGAACAAATTTGTGAAAAAGAGGAAATACTTAGAGCCCACTGAGTGCTTAACTCCTTTCTCCTTCTGTAAGAAAGCATCCCCTGTAGCCCTGGAGCTGGGCTGAAGCTCATGCGGTCAGGGCCACGGTTAAGCCTTCAAGGAGGACCCTTGTCACTGTCCATGGCTGCTCAGCACAGGCAACTTCCTCAAGTGCCCACTGACCCCTCAGTCCTCCTCGGACGCTGCTACCACCACCAGGCCCTCAGCCTGCACCTCCACTGCCCCCTCCCGCCTCCTACCACCCCTCTCTAACTGAGGTTCGCTTTGACCCGCGAGCACCCGCCCTGCCTACAGCCCTGCCTGCTGTGACCACAGGTCATAAACCATGCCCTGCTGGGCAACCGGAGGGCCCTGGCCCAGCTGTTCGTCAACCTGATGGAGGCCACCCTGCGGGAGGAGCTGGACAGCCACCGCCACTGGCAGGGCCTGGTGGACTCCTGGAAGGTTCTCAAGAAGGAGGCCATGCTGGAGAGTTTCAGGTCTGCGGCTGCCCACACTGCCCAGCTCTTCCTCTGGCCCACTGGGTACCCAAAAGGGCTACAGGGGGCCATCTCCCTCCCTCGAGATATTTTGGTGTATTTTTCCCCTGGGCTCTTTCAGACTGATGCAGTATATGCAGTTGTATGTCTTAGTTTCTTCATGAACCTTATTTCGCAACTGTCTCTGAGCTCAGTGCAAATGGTTAGAACACATTTCGTCTGAATATCTGCATAATTTGCACGCTGTATTATTACTCATAGCCCCGTGGATACTGGGCCCGGGAGAACAGACAGACGTCTTGCAGGCAGACACTTCCCACCCTTCAGGAGCTCATTTCCCCCCAGGTGGGAGGGTGAGGAGAGGACCCAGCTCCATGCTTCCTCCACCAAGTGGCACTTTTGCTGGGGATGAAGGAAAAGTGCAGCAAGGCCTGGCTCCACCTTGCCCTTCTATGTGACCTCAGTCAAGCCCTTGAACATTCAGTGCCTGTCTCTTCCTATACAAATCGGACTCCCTAATGGACCTGTGTGTGACAAGGTCTCAGTGATCCAACGAGATACTGTAGTGAAAGTGCCTGTCTGGGCCTGGGACTGGGAAGTCATTATGTCGAATAATGCCCACAGGGATGGCAATAGCTGACATTTCCTGGGCATTTCTCGTGAGCCAGGCACGGTGCTAAGGGCTTTGCTCACATCATCTTACTGAGTCCTCACAAGTACCAGGTGAGGAAGGCACCATCATTAGCTCCATTTTATAGAAGAGGAAACTGAGGCTCAGACTGGGGGAGGGACTTGCAGGCAGGTGGCAATCAGGACCCCCAGCGGATCTGAGCCTGCTGGTCCCATGCTGTTAGTGCCAGAGCTTCCCTGGCGGCACCTCCGTTCTTCCCTCCTGGCCTCTCTCCCCTCCTTTTTTCAGGGTCCTGGAGGCAGAGGTTGGGAAGGAAGGGTCCGGGGGTGGTGTAGGGAAGGGGTGCTGGGGGTCTGAATGTTCTCGCCCTGGGCCTCTGCCCCTCTCTCACTCTGCCCTGCCCATCCTCTCCTCTCTATGGTGCCAACGTGTCTGGCTGCCCAGTGAGTTCATGGCCAATGAGCGTATCCGGGCTCCTCCAGCTGTGAAGAAGGAACTGGAGGTCATGCTGAAGACCCAGAACATCCTGCAGAAGAAGCGGGTGGAACATCTCTGCACCATCTGGTATGGGCGGGAGGGGTCCAGTGGCGGGGCAGGTGTGGCCCCCAGCCCTTGCCCTCAGGCATCCTCCGAGACAGGCCATCTCCCGGCCCTCTGGTCCTACACTGGCTTCCTGGACTCGCATTCTGGGGCATTCCACCCCCAGTGTCAAGAAAGAGCAGGACCTGTTTGCTGCAGAAAGAAGTTTAGTGTGACTATGCCAGTGTCACACTAAACTTGAAGGAAGAGGTGGACAGGGGTGAGGGAGGAGGATGAGGTGGGGGCCAGAGCACACAGGGCCAGGTGGAGGGGTTTGGACTTCTTCCTGAGGGCGAGTGGGGAGCAGAGTGGCTCCATGAGCTTTGCAGCTGGGAAGCCTGGGTCAGAGGGGTCTGATGTCGGAGGCTCGGGGTTTCTGGAGGAAGGCCCTGGAGCCGCGGGCTGGGAAGGGATGTGGGACTCCCCATGCTGCCCTGTAAGGCGGTTCCCTGGGACAGCTCCTCGCTGCCCCGCAGGTCAGGGAAGAATAGGGTTAGGGTTAGGGTTAGCCTACTCAGTGGGTTTTCGGAGCACTATCAAGTTTTGCTGACGCAGACCAACCATGACCCCGGCCTTTCCTGCTGAGGTCCACGTGAATTGTGACTAAGGCTGCACACCTTTGCCTTTAGGCCTGTGTGCTCGAGCTTGTGTTCGCAGTCCATGCTCTGGCATTAGAATCGTGTTCTGACTTCACCTGTCTACATTCTCCCACTGTGAAGGGGCTGCCTGGTCCTGCCAACACCCACTCTTCCTCTGATTTGCACAGTCGCCCCCACCTTCCTGGGGACAACTTCAAACAGCCCACCCAGGCCACCTGCCCAGACACCTGCTGCCAGGACCATCTATGGACGAATTTCTCTCCATGCATCTGGCCCTGTCCCTCCACTCTATTCAGACAGGAAGCCAGGCAGCCCACATTTGCAGCCCGTGAGAGGGATGTGGCAGGGCAGAGGAGAAGGCAGCCTAGAAATCCTTCTGGTTTTTGTTTACAAAAGCCTAATTTCCTAGGCCAGCCTAGTGCATTGCCGAGGAGAAGGCATTTGTGGGAGAGGGCTGAGAGCTCCGGGGACCAGGAGTCTCCCCACGCCAATAGAAAGGGGCTAGTGGTAAGTGGGAACAGAACAGAACTGATAGGTGCCGGGCAGTGGCAGCCTGCATTCTGCTTCCTGGTGGCACCGTGGGAGGAGCTGCAAGACCCAGGGCCCTGGAGGGACATGCTGCTTGGGCATGAAGACCTGGGCCAAGAGCAGCCACCTTGAGATTCCTGCATCCAACTGTCTAGAGGCAGCAGGAGCCCAGTGTGGACCCGTTGCTGAGGACCAGATGCCCCAACCCAGCCCTGGGATTGCATGACATTCCAGAACTTTGTCTCAAGGGATGAGACCCTGAGAAAGACCGAGTTTTGCCCAGCTTAAAGAACAGGGGCTCAGACTCAGAAACAAGTTAAATTATGGAAAACGACGCAAGCGCGTTTCCTTGCCCTTATACACCTGGATCACAATGGGGCAGGAGGTGCATGCCTGGGGGAGGCCCTCTGGCTCAGCCATGTGGGATCCTAATAGTCATTTATACCCTAGGAGAACTAAGGCTCTGGGTGGAGGACATGAGAAGACCCTGTGTACCAGGGTTGCCGGGTGTAGGAGAACAGGAGGTGCATTTGCTCAGCACACAGTATCTCCACTTTGTAGTACCACACAGGCTCCGTCCCAGGCACATGCACTGCCTAGGCACTGGGCTTCCAGGTCTAGAGCATTCAGTGGGCACCCTGTCAAATAGCTTTATTAGAGGATCTGAGTGGGATGGACCCACATCTGAGGGGAGCGTCCACAGCCGCTAACAGGTGCCCTGTCTGATGGCAGTAGCCTCCAACAGCAGACCCCTCTGACCCAGGCTTCCCAGCTGCGAAGCTCATGGAGCCACTCTGCTCCCCACCGCCCTCAGGAAAAGGTCCAAACCCCTCCACCTGGCCCTGTGTGCTCTGGCCCCCACCTCATCCTCCTCCCTCACCCCTGTCCACCTCTTCCTTCAAGTTTAGTGTGACACTGGCATAGTCACACTAAACTTCTTTCTGC
>VSMD01086209.1:0-61212 GCA_008750895.1 Mirza zaza
GGCAAGGACTTGGGGGAAGCAATATAGAGGTAATGAAGGGAGCAAAAGTGCTAGGGATGGCCAGGCTTGTGTAGCTGGAGCACAGTGGCAAGGAAAAGATGTGGTGCGTTGGCAGCTGAGAGGAGTAGGAGTCCCAGTAAGCTCAGCTCATTGGAGCTGATGTAACACACGCAAGAATCAACCATGCCGGTGGTCCTCCTGTCAAATCGCTTTTTGCAGACCTGGAACCTAGAGTCCTAGTGGGAAATAGAATAGTCTTTGCAACCAGTAGCAGCATTAAAAAAGAGCCTACATTGATGAATATTTACCATCATCTGGGAGGCTGCCTAGACCCACAGCAAACAAAGATACAAGCAAGATAGTAAAGTTTGGTATTAGTGCTATGAACCAAGTTTGGATAAAGAGTTGTGTATACAGGAATGTTGGTCAGACAATGCACCTTTCAGCCACCCCTGTTGACACAAATAGAAAATACTAATGAATCTCAGTAACTCTTTATGACAAAGTTCAACGTATGTATATATTTCAACATTACATGAAACTAACAAAGGTGTCTAATACTGTGTTTCCTCTTGTCAAACTAGCTATAAAGAATGTGGCCTTGAAGAGTATCAAAAAGAATATAAACTTAATTCAAAGTCGCAGATTTCATAGGGAAGTTTCCAGTTAGAAAGAAATATTATCTGGAAACATTTTGAAGGACTCAGAGCATGGTGGTGTTACAAGGCAACGTTTTCACTCCAAAATACGAACACACAGTTTGAAAACTGTTGGCTTCGCTAGAATATTTGTTGGTGGAGGTTGTGCTGTCAAAGATTAATCTCAGGGGTATCTGAAATGCCTACACTCTCCAGAAAATTCAGGAGCCCCTGCAACATATGGCCTGAAAGAAACTACTTACCTTTTTTGTCTCTCTCTCTTTTTTAGTTTTCCAATCCCACATGGTTTACTGGGTCCCTTCCTACAAGCAGAGCCCCCTCAGGTGTATGATACTGGGTGTCCCCATACTCTGAGCACAGCAGGAAATATCACAGTTATTAAAATCATGAGTGAATCCCCTGGGAGGCCGAGGCAGGTGGATTGCTCAAGGTCAGGAGTTCGAGACCAGCCTGAGCAAGAGAGAAATCCCCGTCTCTACTATAAATAGAAAGAAATTAATTGGCCAACTAAAAATACATAGAAAAAATTAGCCAGGCATGGTGGTGCATGCCTGTAGTCCCAGTTACTTGGGAGACTGAGGCAGCAGGATTGCTTGAGCCCAGGAGTCTGAGGTTGCTGTGAGCTAGGCTGATGCCACGGCACTCACCCTAGCTTGGGCAACAAAGCGAGACTGTCTCAAAAAAAAAAAAAAAATCATGAGTGAATCAACAGGATTTTGTCACTTTTTATGGAAAGCAGGATATGATATACCATATGGCTAAAGAAACTTAAGCTTCAGGCTCCCCTCCCTACCCCTCATAGTCACACATCCCCTTGAAGGTCCTACAAGGGGTCCCAGCCATGTATTCTAAGGTCATATATTTTTTAAAATTGAGGTGGAGAGGGGGTAAAGGGGCAAAAGAAACAGATAGAGTGAGAGAGACAGTTAGTTTTGAATTCTATTTCTAAAAAAGCACCCCCCAACAGTATATAAACTTCAGGCTTCAAACCCTAGGTCCCCTTGATTGAATGCCTTCCTTGTACCACAAATTACATTACATGCTGAAGACACAAAGATGAACAAGACACACTGCCTCTTGGGGAGAGGCTTGGTGTAGAAGAGACACAAGCAAAAACAATTACAATGTGATTTGTAATGATTTGGTTGTGGATTGTGCGATAGAAACAGAGGATCAAAAGATGATCTTCTGTTGTTGTTAATCTATTTGTTTAAATGTTTATCACATTTCTTTTACTAAATGATGTGTGCCCATTAAATAAAGTCCAATGATTCAGAAATACAGATACAGTTAATAATCTCTGTAGAAATCCTTATTACTCTCCAGGCCCAGAGAAATGCCACTAATGTCATGACACTGTTCCCCCCGTCTCTTTTGGATACGTATGACACTTTGTAGCACTTATATGATGCTTAAAGTGACATAGGAACTTGGGATCTTTCAGGAGAAAGAACTGAAAGTATCAAAGGTATTCAGGTCATGGCAAATAATCCATAAGGTTTACATGTGAGAACATTAGGAAACAGGAATGGAAAAACAGGGCAGGAGCCTGGAGTTCCAGGTCAAAGACTGTAGGCTCTATGCCAGGTGGTGTTTTAGCAGAGTATTCACATAAACAAGCACTGCTCTAGAATGGCGAGTGTACACAGCGCTGGAGGAGGTAGAGTGGAGACTGGGAGAGCTGGAGAGACAGTTAGGAATGAGAGGTCTGGGTCCTGGGAGCAGCAATGGAGTGCAAAGTGATGAGACACAAGGGGGAGAGTCAGAAGAACCTCATAGCTGATTTGGATGTGATTGTGGGAGGAATTTGAAGGAGGCTCCCATTACTCTGTGGGTAGCTGGACAATGAAGAGTGGCAAAAATTAATGAGAACTCAAGAGGAAGACAGGTTTGGGGAGGAAGATGGTAAGTTTGGGTTTGGTTTCTTTGCCTGTGAGATGCTAGGAGGTCATGAAAGTCGAAGCGTCTGATTCCTTGCTACTCAAAGTGTGGTCCACGGACCAGCAGCACTGGATCCCCTCGGAGGGTATTAAAAATGCAAAGCTCCCAGCTGCAGACTTGCTGAATCAACTCTGCACCATAACTCTGCACCTGTGAAACCTCGGTCTCTGACTTAGCTCCCAACTGCTGAGGAAATCACCAAACTTCCTATACTCTTGTGGTTAAAGTTTCCAGGACTTAGGGTTTGTTCTGTAGATGTGGTTAGTACAAAGGAGCTGCAGGGAAAAAAATAGATTCGTAAAGTTTGTGTGGGAACCTTTTGAAAATTCTGCCTACAAAGTCTACCCAAGCCAAAGGACACCTGTGGACCTGATGCAGACAGCTGTGTCACAGCCAACTGACTCGTCTGCCTGATGCGTCAGTCAGTTGCGTCACAGGTTTTTCTCTGTATGTTAAGAGCAGTGACAATAACATCAAAGAGAAAATTACTCACAGAAGTTTTAATGAACTTGTCAAATTGCAAGAATTTGCATTAGATAATAAGTGAGAATTTAGGTATAATAACCCAAATTATAAAATTCAAAACTCTTCATGTTTCTAAATGCTGATGTTTCTATATTAATCACATAAGTCCGTTCCTCAAATTTACTACAAGACAGACATCTTCGTACATGAAGTCATTTCCTAATTTCATAAAGAAAATATTATGACAATGACATTTTCTAATATGCAGTTTATATAGATGCATTGAGAATCTCTTCTTTTGTTCTTCAATTTCTCTGTTAACTATTAGAAGAGTGTTAATATAATAATGCAATAGTACCTTCTATACACTTGCAATATGATTTTACATTTCAGCTGAATGTGTTGCGAATTGGTTTTTAGGTAATTTGACTCTAAACTAAGTGGAATGATGCATAAGTAGAATGCATAACCAGCAAAGATCATATCCCAGTATGCTATTATTACAATCATACATGCTCGCATTAGTGACTATTGTGGGGATACCTTATTTCTCAATTCTTCTGAGCACCTACCGTGTGCCAGGAATTTGGGTAGGTACTTTACACATATAAACTCTTTATAAATACCTTAAAAGCTCAATTTCACAGATTTCTTGGATGTTCAAATTTAGCTGAAATCCTCAACAAGAGGGAAAACCTCAGAAGTGAAGTGACCTTCATTTGCAGAACATTCAAAAGCAATATGGGCTGGGCGAGGTGGCTCACGCCTGTAATCCTAGCACTTTGGGAGGCCAAGGCGGGCAGATTGCTCGAGGTCAGGAGTTCGAAACCAGCCTGAGCAAGAGCGAGACCCCCGTCTCTACTATAAATAGAAAGAAATTAATTGGCCAACTAAAATTAGCCGGGCATGGTGGTGCATGCGTGTAGTCCCAGCTACTTGGGAGGCTGAGGCAGGAAGATTGCTTGAGCCCAGGAGTTTGAGGTTGCTGTGAGCTAGGCTGACGCCACGGCACTCACTCTAGCCTGGGCAACAAAGCAAGACTCTGTCTCAAAAAAAAAAAAAAAAAAGCAGTATGTTTGCCAATGGAATGGGTTTTGAAAGAGTCTGTAAATGAAATGCTGCTATTCCATGAACTGCTTAAATCAGAATCAGAATTATTAACATGAATCACACGACATTGCCATTTTTATAGGTCAAATTGGTCAAGTATTAGTCAAATATTGTCCATTTCATCTGGTTCAGCCTCTACTGTAATTAGGCAATTTCTTATGAGTCAACCTATGCTGTAACTAGACAATAGAGACCAAAGCAAAGGGTGTACATATAAGATTTTTTCTTTCATGTGGCTGTTTTTAAAAGTAAAACCATCTCTCTAAATGCTATTGCCTCACAGGCTTTCTTAATGACAACTCTGTAACTTGATTGCCACGGAAGAACCTAAATTTTGTGATGAGCCATTGGTTAGAGTGCCCTTGTCTGATAATTGCTCCAATTATTAGAGAAACATTGACATACAGTGTGACAGGGTGGAAATCAACCCCACAGGGAAAATATTTCTTGTTTGTTTCTTTAGCTGACTGGAAATATACATGTGCTATCTCAGCTTACTGACTATGTCCTCTTTGAACTGGAACACTAAAATCCTAAAATGCAAGACCTAAGTAAGGACACATGGCTATCTCATTGTTTACAATCTGTTGCCAAAAAAAGCTGACCTGTTACAAATGAGTAGCAAACAATGTTTGTGTTAAAATGTCTTGTTTCATGTAATCAGATTTTGAATGTGTGGCCAATTCATGCTTCTTGCCTTAGGGCTAATTTTGTATCATGACAGCATAATAGAATGAACAAATTCTCCTATAAGTATAGGAAAAAAATTATCTGGGAGTTATTTTAGAAGGTGACATATAACTCACATTTTAAATGATTTTATAAAACCTTGCATGGTCAGGCAAGGGCCAGCAAAATCATCCAAGTGAATTATTTCCAAGTTTAAAAAAATTGTAAGAATGAACAGGAAATTAAAAATGGATGCCACGGATTAGTGGTTATATTACCACAATACCTGAAAAATAGCGTAGTGCTGGACATATAATAAACATGCAAAAATTTTACCAACTATTAATATTATGCTACTACTAAAACCACCATTACCATTAACATTATTATTGATCAGGTAGAATTGCCTTTGAAATAATAGTTTCATTTATTTTTATGTATATTCAAAAAGTGTCAATTTAATTACAGATTTTTTTAGTTGATCCAGAGAGCAAAAATGCTTTATTTTGCAATAAATTATAAAATTAAGTATGCATGCAATGCCTCACTTTATAGTTATATGGTGCTATAGTAAGCTCTCATAGTAGAATTTGTACAAAATTGTTATCTAAAAACCTGGCCTTGAATGTGGGCTCTGCTACTGTTAACTAAGGAGAAGTCGCTTAAAGTTCATGAGTCTTAGTTTCCTTATCTGTAAAACAGGACTAATCACAGTAGCAATAGTGATAACTAACAGGGTATAATGTTTCCTACGTGCCAGGGAATTTTCTAAGAATTTTATGTACATTAAGTCAGTTACTAATACTTGATGTAACATCTGGCATTAATCTAATAAAAGAGGGTTGAGCTGATCAGTCTGCATTCGCCTTCCACTACTTGCCCTTCTCTGCCAGGAAGCTGAGCCCTGCACATTCCATCTCTTGGGCTCCCTTGACACCTGACTTTCCAGAGGAAGGCACCAGCAAGGGATCAGAAGGTAGGGGTTGAGGGGGGCTGAGCTATTTCTTCACCACTTCCTACCTAATTTGGCAACCATGTTCTAATTGTGTGTGTTGGGAGTTCTCTAAGACTAGACCTCCTGCCAGACAGCCTCTTTCCATGGCTCCTGTTCTAACAGGGCTCAGTAAACACTCCGTCTTCTTTTGCCTCTTTATGCCCAGGTTGGTAGACTCCCTGCTGTTGCTGGTTTCTTCATACCTAAACACTCCTCTCTAGTTCCTTTAATTCCCTCAGCACATATCAGCAAGCTGTTCATTAAAGTTTCTTGATTTGAACCCTGTGACAGGAATACTTTTTCTCGATGGGACCCTGACTCTTACAGGAACTTACCATTACTATTTTAGCATTTCAGTTGACTACTTGTTACTTAGTATAAGGGTACCTTAAACAGAGTCTTTTGGGTTTGTTTTTTTTTTTTAAAGAATTGGTATGTTAGAAAATATGATTTTGCATTTCAATAGTTTTAGAAAACCAAAAGTTGTATTTCTAATTTTAACTAGCTCACTATTTTTATTTTTTTGAGTAAACAAACAAAAATATTTTTCATTTGGTTTACATTTCAGGAAAAGGATATTTTGGATTTGGTTTAGTTTTGGAGTTTAACAAATTATCCTGGTATGTTCCAATTAAATGGTTCATGCTTTGGTTTGGTTTAGGTTCAAGCATAAAACCCTGAAATAGTGGAAAAGGTAAGTTGGAACATATGAGTTTGAGTGGGATTAGTGCTCACTCTAATTATGGGAATACACTCCTAGAATGGCAGGAACTCAAGGTCATCCTACTAATAAAACAAAATCATTCATATTTACATGAATGGCTCTTCAGCCACGGGCTTTCTCATTGTGTATAGTTCAGTTTCCTAAACAAAATCAGTAACAAACCACGTACACCTGTTTTCTAAGTGCCTCTCTC
Source organism: Mirza zaza (assembly GCA_008750895.1). Lineage (NCBI taxonomy): Eukaryota > Metazoa > Chordata > Mammalia > Primates > Cheirogaleidae > Mirza > Mirza zaza. Next base: position 6,756 of record VSMD01086209.1, read on the forward strand.
TCTCTCTTTCTCCCCCTGCCTCCCTCAAATTAATTCATTCTCCAATTAGATTAGTGTTTCTCAAAGTATGGGCCCTAGATGATCACCTGGAATTTGTCAGCAATGCAAATTCTTAGGTTCCATCTCAGAGCTACTAAATCCAAAATTCTAGGCCAGGTATGATATAGGTACTTCACACCTGTAATCTTAGCATTCTGGGAGGCCAAGGTGGGAGGATGGCTTGAGTTCAGGAGTTCAAGACCAGCCTGAGCAAGAGTGAGACCCCTATCTCTACAGAAAATAGAGAATTTAGCTGTGCATGGTGGCGCATGCCTATAATCCCAGCTACTTGGGAGGCTGTGGCAGGAGGATCTCTTGAGCCCAGGAGTTTAAGGTTACAGTGAGCTATGATGATGCCACTGCACTCTAGCCCAGGCAAGAGAGCAAGAGTCTATCTCAAAACAGAAAAAAAAAAAAAAATCTGGGCTTGGTGTCCAGTGATCTCTGTCTTAACAATCCCTGCAGGGTGATCCTAACACACAATGAAGTTTTAGAACCTCTGAATTGGCTTACATGTTTCTTGAAGTAAAATCTGATATAGTATTTCTGTGTTAGGATTGGGCTTCACTCAAAGACCATTTGATATTATCAATTTTGTGTGTGTGAGTAACGAAATAACAGGGGCAATTGATGGCATACTCTGAGGTGATAGAGCCACTGTTTGAGTTGGAGCAATCTAACTCCAGAGCTAAGATTCCCAACCACTATGCTAGAATGCCCCCCTAAAGGCCACACAGAAGCAAGATACAAAAGGAATCATGAAACTCTGAGCAAATTGAGAAATAATATTCACATAAACTTTTTTTTTTTTTTTTTTTTGAGACAGAGTCTCACTCTGTTGCTTGGGCTAGAGTGCTGTGGCGTCAGCCTAGCTCACAGCAACCTCAAACTCCTGGGCTCAAGCAATCCTCCTGCCTCAGCTTCCTGAGTAGCTGGGACTACAGGTATGTGCCACCATGCCCGGCTAATTTTTTTATACATTTTTAGTTGGCCAATTAATTTCTTTCTATTTATAGTAGAGACGGGGTCTCGCTCTTGCTCAGGCTTGGTTTTGAACTCCTGACCTTGAGCAGTTGGCCCGCCTCAGCCTCCCAGATTCACATAGATTCACATAGATTCAAAAGATTTCAACTTTTGAACCCTCAAACACCCTTAATTTGAGAATGTAGTATCTATAATAATACATATTTGTGTTATTATTTTTATCCTGTCGGAAAGACCAAGATGTAATTTTGCTAATACACTAAATGTTCAAGCACAAGTTTCTGGTTTCCCTGTAGTGAAATAAGTTTTCACGTTTTTGCTATTGAAAGCCAGTTCCTTTCCTTAATGAAAACCAGGCAAAGCTGCGCACAGAGTCCAGCGCCAGTCTGCGATAAAGCCATGGACACTTCGTCCCAAGCATTCCAAATGTATTTAATTGTATCTTCTGGCTCTCATATTTCTTTTTTCTAGGACAATAGGTCTGTTTTTTAGTTGTGTGTGTATATATATATATATATATATTTTTTTTTTTTTTTTGCCTAGTGCCAGATCTCACAGCTTCTGACGAAAGGCACAAAATGGACAGGAAGAGTGGGGATGGGAGTGGGCGGGTGGATTTCTAATCTAGGGATTCCCTTAGTCGGAAGCTAATGATGCTTCACAACGCAGGCACATCTTTAATCTCACAATGAATAATGTATCATGGTTTAGAGAAAGATTTAATAAAAGATCCCTATGTTCTAAAGCCAGTAATTTGGGAGTTATGCTAGTTCCTCCCTCCCAAACACAATCTGTCACCAAGCCCTACTGATTCTCGCTGCCAAGCCATTCTCAAACCTGTTTTTTCCTTTCCATTCTCATTACAACTGCCTTAATTTAGGACCTAGACTCTTAATTGGACTTCCTTTTCTCTTGCTCCCTTTTGCCTCATTGTCATGACAACTACAAAGACTTTTCTTAATATCAGATTGCTTCTCTATTTTGAACATTTCCAACATCCACCTGATTAAGCCCTTAGCAGGCACACCTCCTACCTCTTCCCGTTGCTCAATCGATATTCTAGCAATTTGCTGCACATCCAATCTCTTTCCTACCTTCCAGGCTTGCTTTCCAGCCATTTCCTCTGCCTGGAATTCCCTTTCTCCTATTAAACCAAGAGGGAAATATATTGTATTTCCTTTAAAATCAAACTCTTTCTGACTGCATTGGTTCTGGGGTGGGGTGGGGTGGGGAGCAGTAAAAAAAAAAATGAATAAAACCCAGCTCAAAGGCCACCTCCTCTAAGGAGCCTTCTTAGCTCCATGAGCAGGAATTCCTCTATCCTTTGCCATCCTGAGTCTTGTACATAATCTCATTATCCATCACGTAATTATTTTAGTTATTAATTTATATGTCTTGTTCAGTTTTGGTTTCCAGACATTTCCGGTAGAATTCCTGAGACAAAATTAACTTAAGGAATGATCGCATTCATTTAGCTATGTTAAATGATATTAGGCAGGAATACAATGTGACAATTTTTTTTTTTTTTTAATTTCAGGAAATTATGGGAGTACAAACATTTTGGTCACATTTTGTATCTTTGCCTCTCCCTAGCAAGGGTTAGAGGCTCATGCAAATGTTCTTGAAAGCCAGATGCTTGAAGGTGAATGATACAGTGTTACCACCTCTGCTAACTGTAGCATTTGCTCTGGTTTTTTGTTTGTTTGTTTGTTTGTTTTTGGGACAAGATCTCGAGACAAACTCCTGGCCTCAAGTAATCCTCCTGCCTCAGCCTCACAAGAAGCTGGACTCATTGTTGTCTTTAGTTACGGAGTAAGGGGAAAAACTACCACAAAAATCTTCTTCCTATTGTTCAAATTATATCAGTAGGACACAAAGGAATCAAAGGGAAAAGCCAGCTGACCACCTCACTTTGCATTATTCTGCTCTGATTACACGTTTTAGGGTGTATAGCCCAGGTATGTGTAGGTATGTCTAAGAAACTTGATTTTGAAGATGCACCTGAACTAAGCAGGTTATTAGGCATAAGCATTAACCTCAAAAGTCAAAGTCTAAAAGCTTGAGGTATAAAGCAAAATGCCAATCTATTACTAACAATAAAAAATAGAGACCTTTTCAAAGATTTTGCTATTCCTATCCACCTCCCCCTAAGCAGAAGGTAAAATTAAAAATTGGAATATTATTGTTGAGTGCGGACTCAGAGCAAAGGGAAACTACTCGTCTTATGAGACATTTCTTCCAGCCCAGAAAAAAGCGAGATGGATTATTCCTGTCCTCATTCTAAACAGAGTACACTTATATACTTATTCTCTGGGACTCAGACACATTGTATCCGTCAGACTGAATGACTCTTTTTCCTGGACGATGTGGGAGAAACACAACTGAAGGTCGTGTTTCTTTTTAGGAGTGATGGGTGTGGTCATTCCCATTGCCTAGATTCTTGCCTTCTGCTACCAATTTTTGTTTTGTTGTGTTGGGTTCTGATAAGGCAGAATAAACAGTGACCTCAGGACTCACCTCCTTTTACTCTTGACTAGTCTCAGCACTTTTGCTACTTGGCTTTTTGTTCTGTCCTCACCTTGGCATCCTTGTTGTGATTTTCACTTCCTCCTGATCACCTTACAGGTGGACTAGGCAATAAGGCAGTCATCGCGATAAAATTGGGATGGTCACACAATTCCCCCGGGCATCCAATTAATGGTCTATCTCTCTTTTTTTTTTTTTGAGACAGAGTCTCCCTTTGTTGCCCAGGCTAGAGTGAGTGCTGTGGCATCAGCCTAGCTCACAGCAACCTCAAACTCCTGGGCTCAAGCAATCCTGCTGCCACAGCCTCCCAAGTAGCTGGGACTACAGGCATGTGCCACCATGCCCGACTAATTTTTTCTATATATATTAGTTGGCCAATTAATTTGTTTCTATTTATAGTAGAGACGGGGTCTCGCTCTTGCTCAGGCTGGTTTTGAACTCCTGACCTCCAGCAATCCGCCCGCCTCAGCCTCCCAGAGAGCTAGGATTACAGGCGTGAGCCACTGCGCCCGGCCTGATCTGTCTCATCTATAGAAAACAGGTCCCATTCTCAATATTTTTATCCTGTCTGATTTTCTTCTTAGAGCATAACATTCTGGGAGGACCTAACAGTAGTTCCCTAGACACTGACTGTACTTAACATGATGATCTTGACAACTATTGCTGTGCCAAGGTATGTTTTTGAAAAGGAAGAGGGAAAATTAAACATGATGAGCTGAATCTTTCCCATACTAACCCTTCAAAACACTTCCCTTTCTGCCTCCACTCAGAAGCTGCAGATGAGAGGTGACCTTCATAACATTATATTGGGTAGAAGAATTACTCACTGCCAGAGGCTAGAAAAAGAGCTCTGTTCATATCATCTCCCCAATGTTTTTCCATGGTTGCAGAGGCTCAAAATATAGTGTGTATACAGAGGTATTCTCTGTGTTGGTCAAGAGTTGACTGCTTTTTTGTTGTTTTTTTCTACTTACAGGATGCCTGACTTCTTGTGCAAGATTGGCCACAATTATTCATGGCCTTGCATGTCATAATTTGTGCATTATCTGCACTATCTTTCACACCTGTGTAACAGGAATAAAAAAATACTTGGTCTTCATCTAGTAAATACTATACAGATAAAAACCAATTTCAACTCCTAAAAAGAAATTATTTGGGTCAGGGGTGGTGGCTCATGCCTGTAATCCTAGCACTCTGGGAAGCCGAGGCGGGTGGATTGCCCAAGGTCAGGAGTTTGAAACCAGCCTGAGCAAGAGTGAGATGCTGTCTCTACTATAAATAGAAAGAAATTAATTGGCCAACTAAAAATATATAGAAAAAATTAGCCGGGCATGGCGGTGCATGGCTGTAGTCCCAGCTACTCAGGAGGCTGAGGCAGTAGGATTGCTTGAGCCCAGGAGTTTGAGGTTGCTGTGAGCTAGGTTGATGCCACAGCACTCTAGCCCAGGCAACAGAGTGAGACTCTGACTCAAAAAAAAAAAGAAAAAAAAAGAAAGAAAGAAAAGAAATTATTTGAATTTTAAAAAGTTTTTTTTTAAATCCTAGCTTCTGAGTTTTGTGCACATTTCTGAAATGTGATTCTAATTATTTATATAATACAAAAAGAGCTAAGCTTCTTTCAGTATATGACTCACAACTTTTTCCCACTCACATACAATTTTTAAAATTATCTTTACATAATAATAGCATATCCTGGCACTTTACTATTATAGCTGGCCACTTAGAAACATTAAATAAAACCCTTAGTCGTTCCTGTGAGGATCAGTTGTTATATGGACTCTGTTCAACAGATTTACTTAACCCCCAACCTTGATTCCTAATTCTTCTTCCTTCTCATTATAAAATACTCAGGAAGGTTTGTTTGTACTTCTGGGGTAGGGCCCAGAGACAGGACACTGCAAGGAAGTGGGTCTTATCTTCAAGAAGTTTACAATTTTAGAGAATACACTGATATGTAACACATGAACAGAAAAATGAGAAGGAAAAAATCACTGTAAAATTAGTGAATTAGATTTAGGATGTCTATATTAGGGATAAGTAGATTTAGGTCAATAAAGATAGATGAGCAGCTAATACTGACTTTTGTGTATAGAATGGGGGCATCATGGTCCAGGAGTGGGAGAGTGGCAATGGAGCTTGATGGCCTGAGTGCTTCTCCCAGCTCCGTCATTTGCTCCTTATGTCATTAGTTGTGTGATCATGTCCTTTGGACCTTGGGCATTTATGATCTAAGCTTCCATTTCCTCCTCTGTAAATTTGGGTTAATAATACTTGCCTTTTTTACAAGTACACGAATGGACCAAAGGAAAAAAAAAAAAAGAATACTTGCTTTTTTGTTTATTGAGGTGATTAAATGATATAAATCATGTAAAACACTGAGCACAGTGCCTGGACATAGTGAAAGCTCAACATGTATCTGTATTTTATTTTATTTTTCACACGAACGGGTTCCAGGAAACATAGCTGTGTTTTAGAATTACAGTGCCTTGTATTTGTTTGACGTGTTTTCAGATGCATTGTCTTATTTGATTTGGCAATTGATTCTGTAGAGAAGATGAGGCAGGTATTACATACCTGTTGCACCTTGCTTTACACACACACACACATACACACACACTCCTTCTTGTTCCAGACAGAGACAAAGAAAATGGAAATGACTTGTTTAAGTTAGTAGCGCTGATACAAAAACTGGTCTAGAGTTCTGGTCTTTTCCACCCTATCTCAATGAGCAAGAATCACAGACATAGGCATTACCAGGTCCAGAGAGATTGACACCATGTAAACAATTATTATTTTTCTGATTGGAAAATTTTATAGAAAACATGAAAGATTTCAAGGGCTCTATGAGTGGTGGATAAAAGGTGATTTTTAGATGAGGTGACTTAGTACTTAGCCCTGTTTAGGGAAAAAAGGTCCACCAGAGGGGGATTCAAGGGGGTAGATTCTAAGCCTAAGGGATTTTAATCAAAACCACCTGAGAAGAGTAGAAATATTTCAATTTCTGGCCTGGCACGGTGGCTCACACCTGTAATCCTAGCACCCTGGGATGCCGAGGTAGGCGGCTTGCTTGAGGTCAGGAGTTCAAAACCAGCCTGAGCAAGATCGAGACCCCATCTCTACTATAAATAGAAACAAATTACTCTGCCAACTAATACATATAGAAAAAATTCTCTGGGCATGGTGGCACATGCCTGTAGTCCCAGCTACTCGGGAGGCTGAGGCAGAAGGATTGCTTGAGCCCAGGAGTTTGAGATTGCTGTGAGCTAGGCTGACGCCATGGCACTCACTCTAGCCTGGGCAACAAAGCGAGATTCTGTCTCAAAAAAAAAAAAAAAAAAAAGAAATATTTCAATTTCTTCTGTACACTGAGGATATTATTCACTCACAAAATTGTAATAAAGATTAACTGGGGTAAAATGCATAAAGGAATTTTCACATGGAGCTATTATAGAATCTGATGATCTGGAAGAAAATCAGAAAAATAATGCAGTTCCATTCTTTTTCCTTTCAGTATATCCTACCTCAAAAACTGTGTAACTTTGTTACATTACCCAAATTTAAACTAATTTGGGATTCATTTGGGTTAATAGGCAACTGTTTTTAAGATGCACATCTTTCAGAAGTTTACTTGTCTACCAGCCATTTATAGGTTAATGTGTTGTTTAATCAGATTGCTTTCCTAATTTTTAAATAACATGGAAGAAAATAGAATACTTTTTGCAGGGGGAGGAAGCAGGTAACCTGAGGGCAAAGAGCAATTTGAGGAGCGTACAAAACTGGGTTCAATCAACTGGTGGGTACCTGAGTAATCTGAGAACACAGGGCTTTCAGAGCAGTGAGCTGCAGGACAGGAGATGGTAGAGTTCTGAAATTACAATATGATGAAATAATTTTCCAAGTTTATGCCCATACCCAGAGAAAGTGTGGAAATATTTTTCTTCTTCACTTTCCTCTCGCATGAGGGCCCTTTGTTTTCTGTAATCTTAATTTATGATATCATTCACTATTATTTGACTACGTAATGGTTAAGCAGGTATTTGTGGGCTGGCCTGAATGGTTATGTTGCTTCTATGGGAAAAATGATTCCTGAGTTTTAAAAAAGCAGCATACGAATGGAATTTTTTAAACTGAGAAAATGCCTATGTTTATATTAAACATATATATATAGCATGCTAATATCTTAGCATTAGAAACAGGTATTTATAGGCGGGGCGCGGTGGCTCACGTTTATAATCCTAGCACTCTGGGAGGCCGAGGCAGGTGGATTGCTCAAGATCAGGAGTTTGAAACCAGCCTGAGCAAGAGCGAGACCCCGTCTCTACTATAAATAGAAAGAAATTAATTGGCCAACTAATATATATACAAAAAATTAGCCAGCCATGGTGGCATATGCCTATAGTCCCAGCTACTCGGGAGGCTGAGGCAGCAGGATTGCTTGAGCCCAGGAGTTTGAGGTTGCTGTGAGCTAGGCTGACGCCATGGCACTCACTGTAGCCTGGGCAACAAAGTGAGACTCTGTCTCAAAAAAAAAAAAAAAAGAAACAGGTATTTATAATACTCTCTATTCCTTAGCTCTCTCCAAATTGATTTTATACTGTTATTGGCCAGTATTTCTGCATCGTTTTAAATATTTAATGAAAAAACAGTAGAAACATATTTTGTATTTTTAAAAGATAATCCCAGTTGTTGAATTGCACAAAATTGGTTTAGAAGAATTGTTCAAAGTAGAGTCTATCTTCTGAAAATATCTAATGCTTCACCAAATAGATTGTTGAATAAATTCACATTTTTAAAAAAGAAATGGACAGCAATATCTATTGGAAATCTTGCTAGTCATCAAGTTATCCTAACAATACCTGATTCTCTTTATATACATTATTTCTCCTTATTTCTAACCCCAAATGAAAATCTCTAAATATGCATGGTACCAAATTCAGTGCAAAAATTTTCAGAGCAAATAACATGTATATGGCATTATCCTTTTCCTAGCTGACTTCATTTTTCATTCAATTTTAGTCAAGGTTACCCAATTTATGAGTTAATTTCAGTCAGCTTCGAAAAGAGCACATTAACACTGAAGACATTTATTTTATTTACTTATTTTTTTGAGACAGGCTCTTGCTCTGTTTCTTGGGCTAGAGGGCAGTGGCATCATCATAGCTCACTGCAACCTTAAACTCCTGGGCTCAAGTGATCCTCTTGCCTCAGCCTCCCATGTAGCCAGGACTAAAGGCACAGGCTACCAAACCCAGCTAATTTTTCTATTTTTAGTAGAGATGGGGGTCTTTCTGTTGCTCAGGCTGGTCTCAAACTCCTGGCTTCAAGTGATTCTCCCACCTCAGCCTCCCAGAGTGTTAGAAATACAGGCATGAGCCACCACACCCAGCTTGAAGACACTTAAATATAAGGATTTAGTCCAATAAATCACACCTTGTTTTAGGCTTGCTTAGGGAGCTCTCCACTTATACCATCTTAGTTTAATTTGCCATTTTCTCTTATCTGATATGTTACAATAGCCCCTGAAACTGGTCTCTTGGCTTCCACTCTGCCATCTACAATAAACTCCCAACACGATAGCCAAAAGAGATGTTTTAAAATTAGATTGTGCCCCTTTCCATTTTACATTCCTCCAAGTGCCCACCACTGCAATTAAAATAAAATTCGAACTTCTTACCGCAGCCTGGGAGCAGCTACATGACTTAGCTTACCTCTTTGTAAATTATTCCTCCGCTCATTTCTGTGTTCCAACCCCACTGGCTTCTCCGTATTCCTCAAGGAAGTGTAGCATTTTCCCTTGTCATCTCCATCAGGAATGCCTGATTTCCAGATTTCCCAAATTTGCACCCTTCTCTTTCTTCAGGTGTCAGCATTCCCTGCTTACCTGTGCAATGTTGCCCCCCCCAGAGCACCCAGTTCCTCTCCAGAACATGATCCTGTCTTGTTTCCTTCATCACGTGTGCTACTAACTACAATTATTTTATCAATTTATAGCTATCTCTCTGTTTTCCCTTCCCACTAGAATTTCAGCTCTTTGAGAATGGGGATCTTGCCGTGTTCTTTGACACTATCACTTAGAACTGTTCCTGGTACATATAGCAGTTAGTCGATGTTAAACTCATGATATTTGAAGCTCTTTTAGGCTATATGTTAGAATTGGAAGGACACCTTTTTAAGTATGACCTCTCCTGTTATTTATTATCTATAAAAGTTAGAGCTCAGAGAGGCCAAATGACATTATTGGCAAGTGAAAAGACTAGTATTAGAATCCAGTTCTATAAAGCAGATTAATATGAAAAGAAAAAATAAATCCAGTTCTTCTAATTCCACAAGCTCACATGGCCTCTCCATTACAGCTAGTTACCCTGAATTCTTTCCCTAATTTTTCAGATAGCTTGATCATACTTCTCTTCTTCCTTCCTCAGGCATTTTTAAGCTATTGTTTTGTCCATTCATCAGTGTTAATGTAGTTCATTTATTTGTGAGGCTTAATAGCATTTTTATTAACTCTATGAAGTGCTTTGTGATGCGAGTTATGAAGAATATCTTATGAAAATAAACCATAGCATGTGAAAAAAAGCCAGTCTGCAGCAGTACCGCACACAGTGCCTGTAACAAAGGCTTAGTTGTGCTGTTGCAGGGAAGAGTCAATAATTAGTAACACATTTCTAAAGGTCTCTCTTGCATAATTTTTGTGTCCAGATGTCTATGACATTTGGGTTCTAAAATAGCGTTCCAAATACCACACATTCATGCACATTTTCCAAGAATAATTGGATGATTTTTGAGTCTTTCTATTTAATAAACATCAGGACTAAAGATGGACTACCTCACAATATCGAATTTATTCATTTTAAACATCCATTTTGATGTGGAAAGTGTTTGGAATAAACAAGATTAAAAGAGTGCCAGATTGCAAATCCTATGAAGTTTTTGTTTATGATCTATCTCTTCCAACTGCTAGTAGTGTATAAATGGAAAGCAATTTACATAAAATTTTTCAATTCACATGCTCTTGGAGATTAACGATTAACAATTTCCACAAAACACTTTGGTGGATCCCCATGGCCTGGGGTGCAAAGTCCACGCACCCTAATAAGGTATAAGCTCCCTTTCCTGAATCCGGCCCTTCCTACCTCCCAAGATTTGACAGCCGCCACTCCCTCGGCAAAGTGTATGCTCCAGGAACACTGAGTTGCTTGTAAGTCCTGGAACACAATGGAATGTTTCTTGTTTCAATGTCTTTGTGCAAGCTGTGCCCTTTCCACTTCTCTCAGCTTAGTCCTGTGCAACCTACAGGTTTCAGTTCATGGGTCACTTCCGGTAAGAAACTGTGTCTGATGCTTTCAAGTTGAGTGAGATAGTCCTTGGAATTGAACTTGGAGCCCTCACTGGGCCACACTGAATTATAACTTTCTTTTTTTTTTTTTTGAGACAGAGTCTCACTCTGTTGCCCAGGCTAGAGTACCGTGGCGTCAGCCTCGCTCACAGCAACCTCACACTCCTGGGCTTAAGTGATCCTCCTGCCTCAGCCTCCCGAGTAGCTGGGACTACAGGCATGTGCCACCATGCCCGGCTAATTTTTTCTATATATTTTTAGTTGGCCAATTAATTTCTTTCTATTTTTAGTAGAGACGGGGTCTCCCTCTTGCTCAGGCTGGTTTCGAACTCCTGACCTTGAGGGATCCACCCGCCTCAGCCTCCCAGAGTGCTAGGATTATAAGCGTGAGCCACCACGCCCGGCCAATAACTAACTGTTCATATGTGTTTCTCCGTGGGCCATTGACTACCAAAGAGAGCTCATCTTTATCTCCACAGTAGCTAGCAAGAGTTAAGCAAAAGTTAAATGAATAAATAAAGCATTTGCATAATAAAATAGTTACAGAAAAGCAAAGGTTAAACTTTAGTGATTGTTAGGTGCAAGAAAAACCCCAGATAATTAGACTGAATTTTTGAAGGCAGAAGATTTAAACAATGTTTTTTAAAATCTCAGGGCAAGAAGTTTTTTGTGTTTTCTTTAAGCTGAGTGTGGTGGTTTATACCTGTCATCCCAGTAATTCAGGGGGCTAAGGTGGGAGGATTGCTTAAGGACAGGTGTTTGAGACCAGCCTGGGCAACATAGCAAGATTCTCATCTTTAAAAAGAATAAAAAATAAATAATAATAAAAAAATTTAAAAAATAAGAAAATTATCTCTTGTAAAACAGGTAAAGCGGCAAAAAAGAAAAGAAACAAAGAAAAAATAGGAAAAATTAGCTGGATGTGGTGGTGTATGCCTGTAGTCTTATCTACTTGGGAGGCTGAGGCAGGAGGATCGCTTGAGCCCAGGAGTTCGAGGCTGCGATGAGCTATGATTGTGCCACTACACTCTAACCTGGGCAGCAGAGTGAGACCCAGTCTCTTAAAAATAAAAAAAAGAAAGGTTTTTTTTTTGTTTGTTTGTTTTACCAGGGATTGCTTTAAAATGAATGAAGGAATGTAAACACAATTTCTAGAGTATATCACAGCATAGGCAAGATGTAATACCATCTTCTAAACTTGTATATCTATGCCAGTAGCCCCTAATCTTAGGAGAACTGGGGTTCCTCAAAACCATTTTAAATGGTCTTAAATCCACTACTGTAGTCTGGATACCCATGTATGTATAATTTGATAGTGATATTGTATAAATATTTTTAAATGTATAAAAATATTTGATATTTCCAAATGAGGCCACAAAGGAAAAAAAGAAAAAAAAAAGTAAAAGAACTAATATGATAGAAAAAAAAATTAGAGCGTAACAAAATATAAATCCATTTAAAGCAGTACTTAATTCACAAAACTGATGAAATTATGTATATTACCTCAATCCACATATTCATATATTCATTCAGCAAATATATATTGAGAGCCTATCATGTGCCAGGCACTGCGCAGATACTGGGAATTCAATTGTGAACAAGTCAGGTATAGGCCCTGCCCTCAAGGTGCTTATAGTCTAGTAGGAAAGACAGACAATAAATAAGCAAGTAATAACAAATTGGGTGATGCCTATGAGTGGGAAAAACTGGGAGCTACGTTAGAAAAAACAGGAGAGATGGAAGCAGGTATTCAAAGAAGGCCTTTCCAGGAAGGTGACTTTCAGACTACGATCTAAAGTCTAAGAAGCAGTCAGCACACAAAGAGGTGGGGGAACAACATTGCAGAAAGAGGGATTATTAGCATGTGCTAAGAAAGCCCAGTCAGGAAATAAGTCCAATGTGGATACAGAGTCCTGGGCAAGAGGCGAGGTGGAGCTGGAGGAGTGGACAAGCCCAGATCACACAGGGTGTGGGGCCATTACAAGGGATTTCCCTCTAATTGCTGTATGAAAAAAGCAGAGAGGGACAGACCAGTCACTGTTTAATCTAAATTACTTCGCACAGTGCTGACTTGTGTTGCATGTAAGTAAGCAGCAAATTGTGTTTCTTAGATACTCAAACAATATTTATGAAAATATTTATTTTTCAGAATACAGAATAAAATATTGTCATAGTGAACAATTTTCCAAAAATATGAACAATTTATTTTAGCAGATCTGGTCTACTGTGTATTGACAGAAGCTTGGCCCTTCTCGGTGCTCCTCTCGACCAACCTCAAAAGGGTATCTGCAGAGAAAAAGAAGCTGTTGACATTAGGATCCAGGGGACGAAATTTTTTCTCTTTAACTCTGGGCACACTAGTTCCAAATGGCAACATTCTTTGCAATTGGTTATTGTCCTGGCCACAAAATTCCAAAAGGAGTATGATGTGAGATATTGCTGCTAGAGGAAGCAGATGCTTCTAGCCAGGGATGGATGTTGCTGTCTTCACACTTGAATTCCGGAAGATCACTATACCATTTGCTCTGAGTTCATGCTCATTGTTCTTGCCAGCTCTGAATTTTTGTGCCTCCAAGGTATTCTCCCACATAAAGGGAGGCTATTATTCCATATCCTTTTGTGTTTGAAGGTCAGTCTCAAACTTGAAATAAGAATATAGCGATCAGGCCGGGCGTGGTGGCTCACGCCTGTAATCCTAGCTCTCTGGGAGGCCGAGGTGGGCGGATCGTTTGAGCTTAGGAGTTCGAGACCAGCCTGAGCAAGAGCGAGACCCCATCTCTACTATAAATAGAAAGAAATTAATTGGCCAACTAATATATATACAGAAAAAATTAGCCGAGTATGGTGGCGCATGCCTGTAGTCCCAGCTACTCGGGAGGCTGAGGCAGAAGGATTGCTTGAGCCCAGGAGTTTGAGGTTGCTGTGAGCTAGGCTGATGCCATGGCACTCACTCTAGCCTGGGCAACAAAAGTGAGACTCTGTCTCAAAAAAAAAAAAAAGAATATAGCGATCACAGAAGCCAGACACAGAAGACAAATATTACATGATCTTACTCATATGTGAATTGTAAAACAAAGAAAGAAAAGAAAAATTGATAATGTAGAAGCAGAGTAGAAGAGTGGTTACTGCAGACAGGAGAGGATGGGGAAAGGTTGGTCACTGGAACAAAGTTACAATTAGAAGGCATAAATTCTGCACAGTGGGGTGACTATGGTTAACAGTAAAATATTGTATATTACAAAATAGCTAGAAGGGAGACTTTTGAATGTTCTCACCACAAAGAGATGATAAATGCATAAGGTGATAGATGCACTACATACTCTGACTGGATCTTTTTTTTTGTTTTTTTGAGACAGAGTCTGGCTTTGTTGCTCAGGCTAGAGTGAGTGCCCTGGTGTCAGCCTAGCTCACAGCAACCTCACACTCCTGGGCTCAAGCAATCCTACTGCCTCAGCCTCCCAAGTAGCTGGGACTACAGGCATGTGCCACCATGCCTGGCTAATTTTTTCTATATATTTTTAGTTGGCCAATTAATTTCTTTCTATTTATAGTAGAGACGGCATCTCACTCTTGCTCAGGCTGGTTTCGAACTCCTGACCTAGAGCAATCCGCCTGCCTCAGCCTCCCAGAGTGCTAGGATTACAGGCATGAGACACTGCGCCCGGCCTGACTGGATCATTGTATGACATAGACATGTATGGAAACATCAAATAATACCCCATACATATGTATAATTACCATGTGACAAAATAAATGTTATAAAGGAATAGTGATCACAAACATACAATACTAATGCACATCTATCTAGTAGTTCATGATTTTTAAGCATCCTCACAAATCTGTGACCACACAGTTCCTATAACTGGAAGCATTTGCCCTCTACTCTGCTCTTGAGGAGAGATTGAGAAATCAGCTGTCAGCAATTTCCCTGGGGTCTCTGGAGCTTTGGTGATGTAAGCGCTTTTCTTCATTGTGTTAAGCTTAGAAGGAAGGGAAAATCTGCTGAGTTAGTGTTTTTAGTGGCAATAAGCCAATTCTCCTTTCCATATGTTGTTTGTCCTGGGGCACTCCTACAAGGTACATGGGATTCATTTCCACTGAAGGAAAAGCCTTGTAGCATGGGGGGAAAACATGAATGACACAGGATGGTATGATTAGCCATTTACTAGGATCCGCAGAAGGGTATAAAAATTGGGAACAGAAGCTGGGGACTAGGAATGTGCACAGATTTATGCTGGCACTCCAAAAAGTGAGCAGATTTTCTTGATCTGCTGTACAAGGCAGGTTGCTGGAAGGTCGAGGCCAGGAAAGTGTAGTTTGGAGCGCAGGGCTTCACTAAAGTCAGTCCACTGGGATTTCAGACAGAGAAGTGACCCATAGTTTGCTTACGTGCTCTGACGAGGGACACAGGGGTTACTCTATGTGATGGTAGCAGACAGTGAGGACTTAGGGCCTGTGGGAGGAAGGCTTCCTGGAGGAAGTCTCTTCTAAGCTGAGATCAAAGTAATGAGAGCGAAATTTCAGACCCAGGAGTGGGATGGGGAATGAGTGGGGTGTGCTGGTGTGAGAAGTGCGGAGAGGGGCTGGGCGTGGTGGCTCACGCCTGTAATCCTAGCACTCTGGGAGGCCGAGGTGGGCGGATTGCTCGAGGTCAGGAGTTCAAAACCAGCCTGAGCAAGAGTGAGACCCCGTCTCTACTATAAATAGAAAGAAATTAATTGGCCAACTAATATATATAGAAAAAATTAGCCAGGCATGGTGGCTCATGCCTGTAGTCCCAGCTACTCGGGAGGCTGAGGCAGGAGGATCGCTTGACCCCAGGAGTTTGAGGTTGCTGTGAGCTTGGCTGACACCACCACGGCACTCACTCTAGCCTGGGCAACAAAGTGAGACTCTGTCTCAAAAAAAATAAATAAATAAAAATTAAATAAATAAATAATTATAGTCATCTACTTATAGGTAACTGCCCTTAGAAGAAGAAAATATTTACTACATACTCAAATTTTCAATCTTTCACAGCAAAAAAAAAAAAAGAAGAAGAAGAAAATATGTTAGTTCTTTTCTTGGACATAGATTTTACTGGGGTTGCAGTTACAAGCTAGTGTATATAAGGGATGAGTTGGGTAGAAAAATTTATTAATGAATAATCCATTTTTCATATCATTTATCTGAATAAAATTATTATAACAGAGATCCTAAGTTACATCTATCCTAACTGAAAAAAGTTGTTGAACTTTGGAAGTGATTTTGTCCCAATCTGTCATTTTATTTTATTTTATTTTATTTTATTTTATTTTATTTTATTTTATTTTATTGAGACAGAGTCTTGCTTTGTTGCCCAGACTAGAATGAGTGCCCTGGCATCAGCCTAGCTCACAGCAACCTCAATCTCCTGGGCTCAAGTGATCCTCCTGCCTCAGCCTCCCGAGTAGCTGGGACTACAGGCATGGGCCACCATGCCTGGCTAATTTTTTCTATATATATTAGTTGGCCAATTAATTTCTTTCTATTTATAGTAGAGACGGGGTCTCCCTCAGGCTGTTTTCAAACTCCTGACCTCAAGCAATCCGCCCACCTTGGCCTCCCAGCGTGCTAGGATTACAGGCGTGAGCCACCACGCCCGGCCTGTCATTTTATTTTTAAATTGTTAGTATTGTGCTTGCTTCGGCAGCACATATAGTAAAATTGGAACGATACAGAGAAGATTATCGTGGCCCCTAAAAAAAAAAATTGTTAGTATAAGTGATTTTAAATACTACAATGGGGTGTAATAAACTGTGGATACACTACAGTGTTGTACAATTTTTGCTTTTTTTTTTTCACATGGGTGTAATTTAATGTAGTAAGAGATTATTCTTAGGGTAAAGCCCAGTTATATCTTAAAGTGAATAGGTGATACCAGAACTATGAAAAAATTTTGATTTCTAGAATCTCTGAACATGGTGGAACTATTCTATAGTTCCATCTTAAAGTCTTAAAATCTACTTAAATGCTTTTATCTACAAGCCTCATTTGTGTCTTTGTAGCCCAACTCCTTCCAAAAAGTATCCGAGATAGCTCAAAAAAGATTTAGAATCCATTAGAAACCAGTTTTTCATAGTAGTTGATATGTTTCTAACCCCAAACTTTTTTTGAAAGCTAACTTATACAGGCTGCCTTGTTATTTCATTTTCAAACAGATTGCATTCCAAAAATGCATTTGAGGGCTGGCTCTTTGGAAATTGGAATACATTTTTCTTTCAGAAACACTGTGATGGTTGAGTTCCCAGGCTAGTGAACAAAAACCTGGTCAACGTTGGATGTATACCACTCATTCGAATTCTGAGTCCCAGAAGTATTACCGGAGAGAGCAGAATGAAGAGAGTTTTACCCCCATTTTCTGTATAAAGAGGAAAATTCTAGAAAATGTGAAGTCTATCTTGTGATCTCCAGCCTTTTCTGCATGTTTCTCTCTCCTGATGGTGCTTCTGCAGGGCCCTGTTCTGTCCCAAGTCCTCACTGTTTCTTTCTATCTGGGCCTATTCCAACTCCTAAATAATGTCATATTTCCTACCGATTGCTTCTTTCTTCCCTAATAAAACTTCAATGCCCTCAGCTTAGTTATCCTAACTTCCCATTAAAACACTGATTGAACACCCATATGTGAATGACTAATGGATTCTGAATATTTGCAGAGCTCTTCTTAAAAAGACAAGGAATAGATATATTATTTCAAACATTTATGATTTAGGAGGAAAGAACATAGTGCAATTTAATAATAGAAAGGGGGTAATTCAGCTTAGGGTAAGGCAGTTTTGGACTAAGACCTTCAGAGTTAGATTCTTTAAATTCCTGCTTTTATTTGTTTATTTGGTTACAGTCTCTGTCTTTACTTTTAAATGAGAGTGACAACTAACATTAGCATATCACTCTATAAAGTACTTTGATATACCTTTGAACCTATAAGGAATTGTTCCTATTTATTTTTTTTGTTGTTTTGGTTTTTTTTTTAATTATTTTATATTTTCTTTTTTTTTTTTTTCCTTAGGAGATTGTGTGTCCTGGTAAATTGTTCCTATTTAATAAAAAAGGAAACCAAGGCTCAGAGAAACTAAGTAAGTGCCTTACTCTGGATCTCTAACTAGTGGTGTTGACACTCAGACTGGAAAGAACCCAGTTCCTAAGGCTCTGCTTCTGTACAGTCCCACTGCATTTGACTGCCCCTCCGAGTTTCCAAAGTTCCCAATATCTCCATGTTTATAGCGGAGGTTCTGGCACTGATGCAAAGGGAAGAGCATGGAAAATCACGGATTTAGTTTAACACTGCCATGCCCAGAGCCGTTTTTGTCAGAATTTAGATGTGCCCCCTCTTGTAAGAAATGGTTGCTATATACTTTATACACACACATACTTATGGTTATATGTACATGTATGATGACTTTACATTGCATATCATCAAAGACCATAGATCAATACCTTCCATAATTATTTTTCAATTTTCTATTATTGATGAGACAATGAAATGATATATCCTATAAATGTCAGTGTTGAGGAAGCTTTCAGAGATACAGAACATACACTTGTCCAATTTGTGAAGAAATGAAAAATAGAAATTAAAAAGAGGCCAGGCAGGGTGGCTCGTGCCTGTAATCCTAGCACTCTGGGAGGCTGAGGCAGGCGGATCCTTTGAGCTCGGGAGTTCAAGACCAGCCTGAGCAAGAGTGAGACCCCCGTCTCTACTAAAAAAATAGACAGAAATTACCTGGACAACTAAAAACATATATATATAAAAAATTAGCCAGGCCAGGCGAGGTGGCTCACTCCTGTAATCCTAGCACTCTGGGAGGCCAAGGCGGGCAGATCACTCAAGGTCAGGAGTTTGAAACCAGCCTGAGCAAGAGCGAGACACCATCTCTACCATAAATACAAAGAAATTAATTGCCCAACTAAAAATATATGTAGAAAAAATTAGCCAGGCATGGTGGCACATGCCTGTAGTCCCAGCTACTCGGGAAGCTGAGGCAGTAGGATGGCTTGAGCCCAGGAGTTTGAGGTTGCTGTGAGCTAGGCTGATGCCACGGCACTCTAGCCAGTGAAACTCTGTCTCAAAAAAAAAAATTAGCCAGACATGATGGCACATGCCTGTAGTCCCAGCTACTCGGGAGGCTGAGGCAGGAGGATCCCTTGAGCCCAGGAGTTTGAGTTTGCTGTGAGCTAGGCTGACGCCACGGCACTCTAGCCCAGGTGACAGAGTGAGACTCTGTCGCAAAAAGAAAGAAAGAAAGAAATTAAAAAGAAACAGGTCCCAATTCAAGAGGCCATGATATTCGTGGTTGCAATCAGAATGAAAATGAAGCCCTAACAAATATATATCTATATCTTTGGCAGAAAAGTGCCCTGATGGCAAGCTCTGAGCACGGCATGAAATCTTCCTTCGTATTCCTAAATGACTGCACAGACGTGTTGAGCAGACTTAAGTTACTTTCTCCTTTGGGGCCAATCCGGCTAATAAGCAGTGAAAAGGATTACACAGCACAACGCCGATACTCAGAAGTCCTAGGCACAAGCTGGGGAATGAAGTGTTGAGGGAGTCACTGGGGTATCCCTCAGGGTGCTTGAGTCGAAAGCTCTGAAAACGTTGCTTTGGGCTGCCTTGTACTAGAAGTGCTCTGAAAAAGTGATGGGGAAAGAGCAGAGACAAATAATTTACTCTTCATGTTAAAAAATGGGTGACCTGGACTTAAAGGAAATATTAGGCAAACATTTATCAAAAGCTGCTCAATAAGGAAAAACCTTTGCAACTGTGTGATGAAAAGGAGGGTGTCAGACATTATTGCCTGCATTCAAAAAAATGAGCCATAGGATCTTACTGTGGGAAAGAAAAGCAAAGAAAGGCATTCTGGTCAAGGGGAGGGAGGAATGGGGAGAAAGAGTAGGGAGGGCTGTGGTGGGTTTCTTTAAATTGCTGATAATCTATCAAACCTAGATTGGAGAAAAGCCCAACAATGACAACGTTAATCCATTTACTTTAAACAAAGGCTAGGACTTTAAGTTGGCAGATAGGATAAAATTTGTTACTATTTGGGGGTGATTGGATCTATTTGCAATTCAGAACCTCCTCAAAGAATGTTCAAGGTTAAGCTGGAGCATAAGAAGCATTTTTTTCATTTTGTTTTGAGTTTTAGTTTGGCAGGTAGTGGGATGTCTTGTTTGTATAGAAGCACAGTTAGGTTTATTTACTAAAGTATAGGAAAGTTCACTAATATTCATTTATTGTACTACATTTTATTAGTAAAAGAAAGATTCTAAAATCAAAGACATATTTCTATTCATTGGTAATTCTTAAAATTCTTTACCCAGGTAATTTGTCATTTATTTAGACATAAAAATAATCTGAGCCTCTGGAACCCTAATTCCAGTGCAAATTAGCATTCTGTTCTGTTATTTTCTACCAACAATCTTTTCATTATGCCAGCATAAAATTCTTATAGTTTAATAAAGGAGCTTCTTTTGCATTTAAAGAGTTGTTTGCAGAGCAAATACTGCATATCTTTAAATATAAATAATATATACATTATGTTTTGTATCAACTTGTATTAAAATCTACTACCTAAATACATTTATACTAAGAGTCTAATATTTTTTAATGAATACTTGTTGAAAAAATGAATTCTTATATTGAGTAATTAAGAACAAGTTTCCATTTTTAAAAAAAGTGCAGATTTAGTTGGGTAAGACAGATGATACAATACAGATACAAAGAGCAGATATAATTAAGTCCCACTGGTAGCAGAGTAACTTAATACAACCCTTCTGGTTCGACTAGACTCAGAAGTGTGATGGAATGTATACATGGAATTTTGTAGTTTACTAAGCTTGTTCAAATTCATTATTTCATAAGGTCTTCATAATTTCTATTTCCAAAATATATCTGAAATATGTCCACTCCTTTCTCCACCTATACTGCCACTGGTAAAATCAGTGGCTTTTATTATGTATTCTATTCTTTACACAAATGGTATAATAATTTCTCAAAGTTATAATCAGATTATGTCAATCCCTAGCTAAAAACTCTCTGACTGTCCCACGCCCTTAGAAGAATATCTATGTATCTTACTAGGGCCTACAAGGTCCTATAGATCTGGCCCTGCCTCCTGTCCAACATCTTCTCATCCCATTCTCCTCTTATTCACTTCCCTCCTGACAAGCATCTTCTCTCAGTTCCTCCAATATTAGGAAGTTCTTTCCGATCTCTGGGTCTTTATATACATTATTCTACTTCAAAAACTCATTCTCTGCTGTGAGCAAAACTAGTTCCTTCAAAATTTTTGGCTAAAATATTAGCATATTCATCCTTATCTAAAGTTTCTCTTTCTTGCTTTCTTATTTGTTTTCTTTATAACATTTGCCACAATTTGCAATTGCTTTATTTTTAGTTGACTTCTCCCATTTCCCTCCTAGATCCATGAATATAGAGACTAATCTATCCAGCAATTGATAAATGTAGAGATGAACAATAATCCTTTGAAGTGCACAGGCTTTTCAAAGAGGTCAAAATTATTTACTAATGATCACATACCTATTAAATGTGAACCAAATAGATATGGTCTAAGGTTCTATCCTATCCACTGATCGGCTATCTGACCGTCTCCCCCTTTCTGCTAAACACCTCTTTGAGAAAATTACTTAATAATAGGTGCAAAACTGAGATTAGGCATGGAACATGAAGGGCACAAATAATAGATAAATTCATTATGTTCTATACATGTGCAATGAGCAGATCAAATACAATAACTGAGAAGTATAGCTGTCTCTTGCTATTTATGAGGCATCGGTTCCAGGATCCACCTTCGATACCAAATCCACAGATGCTTAAGTTCCTTTTATACAATGGTGTAGTATTTTCATGTAACCTATATACAACCTCCTATATACTTTAAATCTAGTTGTCTAGATTACTTATAATACTTAGAACAATGTAAATAGTTATACTGTATTGTTTAGGGCATAATGACAAGAAAAAAGTCTGTACATGTTCAGTGCAGGCCAAATTTTTTTTTTTTTTTTAGACAGGTTTCACTCTGTTGCCAAGGCTGGAATGCAGGGGTGTGACCATAGCTCATTTCAGCCTCAAATTCCTGGACTCAACCAATCTTCCTGCCTCAGCCTCCCAAACAGCTGGGACTACAGGAACACAGGACCACACCTGCCTAATTAAAAAAAATTTTTTTAGAGATGGGGGTCTTACTATGTTGCTCCGGCAAGTCTGGAACTCCTGTCCTCAAGCAATCCAGCTGCCTCAGCCTTCCAAAGTGCTAGTATTACAGGCACAAGCCACTGTGTCTGGTCTGGATGCAGTTTTTTAAAAAATATTTTCAATCCGCAGTTGGTTGAATCCATGGATACAGAACCCAGGAATACAGAGAGCATGTAAAAGCCACACTGGGGAAGGCCTTCAATGTCAAGGTGAACGGTCCGAACTTTATTCAGAAGGCAATGAGCAGCTTTGAACTTTTCTGAACAAAGAAATGATATTTATAAGACAGGACTTTGAAATAAATAATGTGAGGGTAGTATATTAAAGGGAAATGGAAGGATGTCCACTGAGGAACATATTGCTATTTGACTATATAGTTGGTCAAATCACCAAAGTACGTGTTGTTAAAATGATAAAATGAGGAGAGTCTAGAACAAGAGTGATCTCCATTCTTCCAGCTCTGTCACTAACTACCTAAGGTTGTCTTATAGCCTCTCTAGTACTGAGGAAGGTGTAAACATATAGTAAGCATTAAACAAATACTTGTGAAATGAATGAATGCATGAAATCTATAATTATATGATACATTTTTCTCATCTTCATATTTTATAGTTCCTTGTAGAAACCTTGAAATGTCAGAAAAACATGAAAAAGGAAATAAAAATCATATGTAATCCTGCCCTTCTGAGACAGCCATGATTAACATTTTCATGTACCTCCTTTCCATCTTTTTTCCCTCATTTTATTTCTGACCCCACTCCACCTTTGTAAAGATGTTTGATATGAATTTGGAGGGAGGGGCAATTAATATATTATCTGTGTTAAACTTTTGTAAACTCCAAAAAAGAAGAGGAAAATAATATGGATATGCTCTTTTTAAATAACCAGTATACCTGTTTTCATGTCCTTCAGTTACTCATTCATCCAATAATTAGTTAAGCATAGATTGTATATTATACATGAAGAATACTACCAAGTTCAGGCCTCCACCCTCAATCCAACCTTATTTTCCTAGAATTTAATACTCATCTTTTCACACTGGGAAGATGTCCTAGACCTCTGTGATTTGAACAGAATTACTCATTCCTTCTACTGTGCTCCCATAACACACTGTTTATAATTCTATTATTGCAACTTTTATTTTATATCACAACTAGTTTTTCTTTCTGTTAATTATGCGCTCCCAAAGGGCAGAGACTATCGTTCATCCTTATGTCCTTAGGGCCTAAAACAGGGCCTTGAACGAAAGTAGATTTTTGTTTTGTTTTGCCAAAACTGAAAGTAGATTTTTGTTTTGTTTTGCTAAAATCTCAATTTCAAACTGAATCCTATAGGCTGGGCGTGGTGGCTCACCCCTGTAATCCAGTACTCTGGGAGGCCAAGGCAGGAAGATCACTTGAGCTCAGGAGTTTGAGACCCCATCTCTACTAAAAATAGAAAAAAATTAGCCGGGCATGGTGGTGCATGCCTATAGTCCCAGCTACTAGGGAGGCTGAGGCAGCAGGATTGCTTGAGCCTAGGAGTTCGAGGTTCCTGTGAGCTAGGCTGACGCCACAGGACTCTAGCCCAGTTAATAGAGTGAGACCCTTTCTCAAACAAAACAAAACAAACAACCCAAACTGAATCCTATAGTGTAAATTACTATCCATCAGAAACTTTCACCTTTAGAGCTTTACCATAACTTCAATTCAACATATCTAAAACCATTAAAACTCATATCTCTAGCTGTAAGAAAACAAAATAAAACAAAAACCCCTAACTTCCTCTGCAAGAACATTTCTCCTTCTCATTAATACCCTATTATCTTTGTCAAACTTTAAACATTGAAATTATTTTGATTGTATCTGGTTGCTTCCCATTTCCAGTAACAATTTATTCATCCCACAAGTATATACTGGGTGCTACTTTCTACCGTGCATTGTTCTGGGCACTAGATACATAATAGTAAACAGAATAGACAAGGTTCCTTACCTTCTGGAGCTTACATTCTAGTGAAGGGAGACAGTCAATACAGCAAAGAAGCAAGTAAACAATAAGAAACATACCAGAGAATGGTAAGTGTTCCTTGGAGAATTAGAGCAAAAAGACAGATTAAGGTAGACAGTGGCCAGTTTAGATTGATCATCAGAAAAGGCCTCCCTTTAGGATGTTTCTCCTCTCTCCTCCACTCTAGTTCCCCTGGCAGTAGGCCTTCCCCCTGCCAGGCCTGCGGTGGTTACTGTAACAGTGTAATGCATGGGCTTCCCAACTCCACAGTCCACTCTGTATCCTACTGATAGACTCATCGTCTATTTGATTGTTGTGGGAAGAAGAGGATAAGCCCAATGGAAAATGGTAATTTTCTCCTTTGTTAACCACACAGATAACAGCCTAAATTACAGAACTCAAACCCAATTTTTACTCACCAAACAGAAAACTTAATGACTTGTTCAGTTAATAAGGGATTAAAATTGGAGAGATCGCTTTGAATTTCGGCTCTGAGGCCTTTCTGATTAGAATTTAGGGAGAAGGGACTCAGAATTATATACCAAAAGGAGCAAAGGTGGAGTCCTTTCTCTTTAGTCCTTGAGGCTGGACAAAAGAGAACATTCATGGAGCTCCAGCTAGGTGCTATGACCTGTACTGTTTTATTCACCTTTTGTTATTTAAGCCTCATGATAGGCCAGGCGCAGTGGCTCACGCCTGTAATCCTAGCACTCTGGGAGGCTGAGGCGGGCGGATTGCTCGAGGTCAGGAGTTCAAGACCAGCCTGAGCAAGAGTGAGACACCATCTCTACTATAAATAGAAAGAAATTAATTGGCCAACTAATATATATAGAAAAAATTAGCTGGGCATGGTGGTGCATGCCTGTAGTCCCAGCTACTCGGGAGGCTGAGGCAGCAGGATTGCTTGAGCCCAGGAGTTTGAGGTTGCTGTGAGCTAGGCTGACGCCATGGCACTCATTCTAGCCTGGGCAACAAAGCGAGACTCTGTATCTAAATAAATAAATAAACAAACCTCATGATAACCCTCTAAAATAGATATAAGATAATTAACTTACCTAAAATCCCCACCACTAGTAAGTAAGTGGTAGAGCAAAGACTAGAACTCAAGTTTGTCTAGGTACAAACATTTAAACCTCATAAATTGTTTGGTTACAAATAATATCCTGAGGAACATAAGCAAGAACTACAAATTGGTTGAAAGAGAGTGGTAGCTGAAAAGACTATTTTCAGAATTACTGGATAAATGAATAAGAAGAAATAGGATATTATGATTTATACCTGAAGTAATTGTTTAGAGAAATGAGCAGGGCAAGGAAATAACCACAGTTAAAGATATTTGTCCATTCACTAATGCAACAAATACTCGTTAGAACTTACTCTGTGTCAGATGCAGTGCTCAGCATTGGGGATGTTATTCCTGCTTTTATGGACCTTACATATTGGTGGAACAGATAGATGATTAATAGACATGTGCTTTGAAAGAAAAACACGAGCTATTTTGAGAGCTGGGGGACTTGAGCTACGCTGGAGCATCCTTGGAAACTGATATTTAAGTTGGAGAATGAAACATAAATAGGAGTCTGTGAGGCAAGGAAGTAGGTATGAGCATCCAAAGGCCTCAAGGCAGAGGGCAGCCTGGATTGGAAGAACTGGAAAGGAACCACTTTGAGTGGAGCATGGTGAAAAGAGTGGGGAGGTGGACGTGAGGGAGATCATGCTGGAACTTAAAGATTTTGAGCTTTATCCTAAGAGTAGACATTGATTGAAAGGTTTTCAACCTGAGGGACAAGATCAGATTTGTGCTTTATTTAAAGAAAGAGATCATTATATCTTAGTGGTAGAGAACAGATTAGAGGGAAAACAATTTGAATGCAGGAAGACTACATAGGAGGGGTCATGACAATAGCACAGATGAGACTTGAGAATATATCTCATTGGTAGAGAGAACTGGATGATTCAAGAAATATGTGGGAAGTAGAACAGACAGTATTTGGTGATTGATTGGATAAGGAGTATAAGGGACAGAAGGTTTCTAGAATGACTGGCCATAGTTTCTTTTTTTTTTGAAACAGAGTCTCCCTTTGTTGCCCAGGCTAGAGTGAGTGCCGTGGTATCAGCCTAGCTCACAGCAACCTCAAACTCCTGGGCTCAAGCAATCCTCCTGCCTCAGCCTCCTGAGTAGCTGGCACTACAGGCATGTGCCACCATGCCCGGCTATTTTTTCTATATATATATTAGTTAGCCAATTAATTTCTTTCTATTTATTGTAGAGATGGTGTCTCGCTCTTGCTCAGGCTGGTTTCAAACTCCTGACCTCCGCCCGCCTCAGCCTCCCAGAGTGCTAGGATTACAGGCGTGAGCCACTACACCCGGCCCAGACTTAACATCTTCTAATCTCAGCCATTACAAGGGACTGAACTTATTTTCTAATTCAAAAGTTCAAAAAGTCTAGGATTCACTGGCCCAGCTTGTTTCAAAGGCACAGCTCTGTGACCTGCAGAATCATGAGAAAACTTGGCAGCTTCGTTAGAAATTAAGGAAGGGGCAGTTCGTGGAACGAGCACCTGGTAGACAAAACAATAGGTGCTCACCATAGCATATTTGAAATACTACACAGAAGTTTTAAAACATATCATCCTTCTAATAGCATCGATTGTTTGCTTTGTTTATTCATTTAATATTTATCTATTAAAAATGGATGATGGCAGGGCGAGGTGGCTCACGCCTGTAATCCTACCACTCTGGGAGGCCGAGGCGGGAGGATTGCTTGAGGTCCAGAGTTCGAAACCAGCCTGAGCAAGAGCGAGACCCCCATCTCTACTATAAATAGAAAGAAATTAATTGGCCAACTAATATATATAGAAAAAAATTAGCCAGGCATGGTGGCTCATGCCTGTAGTCCCAGCTACTCGGGAGGCTGAGGCAGCAGGATTGCTTGAGCCCAGGAGTTTGAGGTTGCCGTGAGCTAGGCTGACGCCACGACACTTACTCTATCCTGGGAAACAAAGCGAGACTGTCTCAAAAAAAATGGATGATATTCAGGGGACTATTATTCTGACTGTATAAATTAAATAAAGTATAAACTTATGTGAAACTCTTAAATCCTTGAATATGTTTTACTTAATCAAACTGAAAGAGAATGAATGGTAAAAACATTCTGTAGAACTAGCACAGAAGGGCTGGGTGAGGTGGCTCATGCCTATAATCCTAGCACTCTGGGAGGCTGACGGGGGAGGATTGGAGCAAGAGCAAGACTTCGTCTCTACAAAAAATGGAAAAATTAGGCTGGCACTGTGGCTCTTGCCTCTAGTCCTAGCTACTTGGGAGGCTAAGGCAGGAGGGTAGCTTGAGCCCAGGAGTGTGAGGTTGCAGCAGTGAGCTATGATGATGTCACAGCACTCTACCCAGGGCAACAGATCTCCAAAAAAAAAAAAAAGTACAGAAAGCATAAATACATATTTTTTGAAATATATTATATTATAAATATTATAAAATAAAGGACAGAACATCTTTTGTCTTATGTGATTTGACAAAAGAGATGCCTTTTTACTCAGGTTGTTATCCTTAACTATGAAAAGTAAATTTTACATTACACTATTTCATTTTTTTTTTTGACAGAGTCTCACTCTGTTGTCTGGGCTAGAGTGCTGTGGCGTCAGCCTAGCTCATGGCAACCTCAAACTCCTGGGCTCAAGCAATCCTTCTGCCTCAGCCTCCCGAGTAGCTGGGACTACAGGCATGCGCCACCATGCCTGGCTAATTTTTTCTATCTATTTTTAGTTGGCCAATTAATTTCTTTCTATTTATAGTAGAGGTGGGGTCTTGCTCTTGCTCAGGCTGGTTTCGAACTCCTGACCTTCGGCTATTTGGCCACCTCGGCCTCCCTGAGTGCTAGGATTACAGGTGTGAGCCACCGCGCCTGGCCTACACTATTTCGTTTTAAATTCATCTATCACAAAAATTAAACGGAAAAATAGCTCTAATAGAGCTCTGGTGGTCCCTCAGACTTCTTAGTACCCTTTCATTCATTGAAATCTCTGAGGGCACTAACGTTGATCCAACACTCCACTAATCAACTAAAGCCTGGTCGGGTAGGTAGTTTAGTCATGGTCACAGGTTTGTATTTAAGAACAGATCGCTCCAATTTTCAGTGAGCAAAATATAAAGAACCTGTTTTCTAGTAAAAGATAGAATGGGCAATAACCAAACTATTCAAAGAATGAATTGTTAATATTCATGAGGTACTCTAAAATAAGCAAAGAAGTATTTCCGTCATTTCCCTGTTAAAAACAAAACTATCAAAGGTTTTTAACTAGAGGGTTAAAACTGTAGTTTTTCAGTGTTCCACGGTTTTTCAATAAAATCCTTGCACAAATACATTTGTAAACAATTTAACATACACAAGCATAAAACAAAGTAGTTGAGAAAATATTAATAAGTGATTAATTTGGGGGAATGAACAAGGAAAGTTACTAAGAAAGGAAGGCCTAGATTCAAAGATGTGTAGATGAGAAAGTTTTATCTTGTTAATTTATTTTATGAGAGTCTTGGTTATCAATTTTTTATGAGGCCCAGGAGATAATTTAGAAAAAATAAAAATATTATGGACTACATTTAAAATTTTTCATTCTAATGGAAATAATTTTAGTACCATGGGGAGAAAAATGTATACTTTTATTTTTCTACTTTTTATTTTTATAGATTTAGAGAGTACAAGTGCAGTTTTGTTACATGGATATCATGTGTAGTTGTGAAGTCTGGGTGTTCAGTGAAAATGTATACTTGTAAATATTTCCTGAATATTTCAGTTAAATAAATAAAAGAAAAAGCTGTATACTTTTAGAAAGATGATCTATTTTATCGAAGACCACCAATGAAGGAAAGAATGGGGCATGACTAGCCATTCTTTCTATTCTTGTTATACCAATGATTCTAACAGTCCCATTAACAGTATTACATGTATTAACAGTAATACATTTTATGGATTTTCCTTCTAAGAGGAGCTTATACTTCTCCAAGAAAATGTCTTTTTGGTCTAAAATATTTTCATTTAGAAGTATGTTATGTTTAACAATACTGATTTGTTTTGTTTTGTTTTTTTTGAGACAGAGTCTTGCTTTGTTGCCCAGGCTAGAGTGAGTGCCATTGCATCAGCCTAGCTCACAGCAACCTCAAACTCCTGGGCTCAAGCAATCCTGCTGCCTCAGCCTCCCAAGTAGCTGGGACTACAGGCATTCGCCACCATGCCCGGCTAATTTTTTCTATATATATTAGTTAGCCAATTAATTTCTTTCTATTTATAGTAGAGACGGGGTCTTGCTCTTGCTCAGGCTGGTTTCAAACTCCTGACCTCAAGCAATCCGCCCACCTCGGCCTGCCAGAGTGCTAGGATTACAGGTATGAGCCACCGCGCCCGGCCAACAATACTGATTTGGTTATCAATGTTTAAATATGTCACTTAGTCATTTAAAAGTATTTTGAACTAAAGGTAAATAATTATACTTGTTTTATTCACTTAACTTACAGGGTTCAGTGATATCTAGGGGACTTAAAAGTATAAATGAGAGTTACTGTCCTTGCTCAGTCACTATATTTTATACTATTCATTTCAGGATAATTTGTTGCAAATTAGAGTAGATAATATTCTACTAATTGTGTTCTACTGCATGCACTGATAATGATACATTCTGTTTGCCATTCATTCAGTCAATATCCATAAAAAGATTACCAGAGTAAGGCGCTATGCTTGTGTGGACACAAAGGTAAGTATGACATGATGTCCCTTTAGAGAGTTTATAGCATGGTGGTGCAGACAAACACTAGCATAGACATGCTAAAATAATGTGGTAAGGACACAGACAGGCATGAATCCTGGGTATTATAAAGGTGCATAGGTGTACTGTGTCTGGGAGGCCGAGGCAGGCGGATTGCTCGAGGTCAGGAGTTCGAAACCAGCCTGAGTGAGACCCCGTATCTACTAAAAATAGAAAGAAATTAATTGACCAACTAAAAATATATATACAAAAAGTTAGCCGGGCATGGTGGCGCATGCCTGTAGTCCCAGCTACTTGGGAGGCTGAGGCAGGAGGATTGCTTGAGCCCAGGAGTTTGAGGTTGCTGTGAGCTAGGCTGACGCCACAGCACTCTAACCCGGGCAACAGAGTAAGACTCTGCCTCAAAAAATAAATAAATAAATAAGTAAAATCAAAATAAATAAAAGTACCTAAAATTGAACATATATTTTATTTTATTTATTTATTTTTAGACAGAGTCTTACTCTATTGCCTGGCCTAGAGTACCGTGGCATTAGCCTAGCTCACAGCAACCTCAGACTCCTGAGCTCAAGCGCTCCTTCTGCCTCAGCCTCTCAGACTGCTAGGATTACAGGCGTGAGCCACTGGGCACGGCCTATTTATTTTTTTTGAGTCACAGTCTCTTTTGAGTCACTCTGTTACCTGGACTAGAGTGCCGTGGTGTCAGCCTAGCTCATAGCAACCTCAAACTCCTGGGCTCAAGCAATCCTCCTGCCTCAAGTAGCTGGGACTACAGGCATGCACCACCATGCCTGGCTAATTTTTTCTATATATATATATATATATATTTTTTTTTTTTTTTAAGTTGGTCAATTAATTACTTTGTATTTTTAGTAGAGATGGGGGGTCTTGCTCTTGCTTGGCTAGTTTCCAACTCCTGACCTTGAGCTATCCGCCTGCCTCAGCCTTCCAGAGTGCTAGGATTACAGGCGTGAGCCACTGCACCCGGCCTGAATATATATATTTTAAAGATGAGATCTTGCTCTGTTGCCCAGGCTGGAGTGCCGTGTAGTGAGCCCTGTGTCAAGAACAGGGTGGCACTCCCAAAATAATGTTAAATATAGGCCACAGGGGTGGGCCTGCTCTTTCTAACTCACCTTGAATTCCCACCCCCCCCATTCAATTTTACAATGTTGTAACTTTTTTTCTTGAAATAGAGAAAAGGTCCATATTAGTTTCTTTCATTCATTCAACAGGTATTTAGTTAACTCGCATGCGATACGCGCTGGGACAAACGTGTAGCATAGACTACCTTAGATGGCCCCTTTCGCTTGCCACATTGAGACTGGACCACAAGGAAATACAGCTGCTGTTCCCAGCCACTTCCCACAGCGTCTGGTGCACACTGTGTGCACTGCATAACACTCATCTGCCCGCGTGTCTGTCTTGACCTCTAGACCAAGTTCCCTGAAGGCTGGGCTGCTTGCTTCCTACTTATAGACCAAAGTCTAATGTGATGTCTATGGCATGGAAATGAATTTGAGTGCTTTTTTGAGTTTGTATAGTTCAAATAAGAGCAAAAAAGGAAAAAAAAAAAAAAGAATTTGAGTGCTTGTCAATAGTACAGCACTCGTGATATCCAAGTTCCAATGTGTGTTAATAATGGGCCAAGTATCCTCCTAGATCCTTCCCACACATGATCTCATTTAGTCCTCGCCAGTGAATGAGGTAGGCATTACTCCTATCTCCACTTTCCAAGTGAGGAAACTGAGGCTGGCAGAGCATGAATGAGGTAGGCATTACTCCTATCCACTTTCCAAATGAGGAAACTGAGGCTGGCAGAGGCTGTGACTTATCCTGAGACACCCTTCCATGTGGAACATGTATATTCCTTAGGTCCAACTATTGGTCTTATCTTTAGTCTTAATTTAGGTATAACCTGAAACTCCCTGATCCTACTAAACTGCCCCTGTCTCTGTGTATCTCTCTGGCATACAGTGTGCTTCTTTGGAAAAAGTTTCCAGGCATGCCGTCATCAGGATTTCTATTCCCAACAGAGCTCAGGCATAGAAAAACCAGGTCCTATTTTACACCCACATGTAGGGTTTTAAAGGGGAGACGCACTGTTCATATTACAGACGGGGATAGAGGGAAGATACATTTTTCAAAGCAAAGTCAAACTTTTCTCTTATTTTTGTAGGCAGTTTATTTTTTTTAAATTCAAATCACAGCAACAAAGACAGGTTTTGTTATGTGAACAGTTTTCTCTGACTTTCTCCTTTAAAGGAAGAAACCCCTTTTCCTCCCCCGACCCCAAGACTGGATTTAGATAAGCCTAGAGCCAAAACCACCCTGTGGATTGCAGAACAATTGGCCTACAGGTGGGGCTGGATGAAAAGCCTTTGAATTCTTTGGGGTCACCTGAGAGCCAGNCTGTTCTCCCTGGGGGTTTCTCTCCCTCCCTCCCTGCCCCCATTTATCTATGCAAAGGGTCTTCAGAGTGCTTCTGCTGACTCCCCAGCCCTGCTTCCGCCTCCACCCCTCCCAACCCCACCCACAGCACCCAGATGGGTCCCTGCTGGGCCAGTTGCTGATACTCAGGACAAAGGCGGGGAGCAGGGTGGGGTGACCCTCCCAGCCCCTTCAGGGAAATCCAAGGTGACCCTGAGCACATACCTGCCTCCCTTGATCCCCTTCTCTTGCAATGAGGAAGCTGGAGGCCCCTGGGGCCTCTGACTCTGCTCCCTGTGTCCTCAGCCCCCACCCAGCTCCTCCCTGCCCCCTGAGCACCCCTCTGGGCCACCAAATACCAAAGTAGGCCTTGCACAACCTTTCCAGACCTGACTTTGGAGACACCCAAAATAAAGTGGAAGCAAACTCATTTACTAAAACTCCAGTATTTTCTCCCCCTGTAAAATGACTTGAAATGTAATGGCATATGGCATATATATGCGTTTGTATTTGTTCATTCACCCAACTCTTTTATTGATCCCCCATTATGAGCCTGCCTGATGCGGTGTTAGGCACTGATAAGAGTCAAATAAGACCAGGCTTCTTTTTCAAGGAGCAGGAAGTCCCATGGGAGAGTCAGAAAAGTGAAACGTAAGACTCTTTTTTTCTTATTATTTTTTTCTTTTTTTGTACATATATACTATGGAGGAAACATAGAATCTTCAGTGCAAAGTTAAGAGGCACCATGGCTGATCGGTGCAGGTGACTGAGGAAGCCAAGGAAAGGCTTCCAAGGTGCACTGGCCCAGGCCCTCGCATTTCCCCTGGTCCCCTCTGTGGCTACCTTAGACAAAGGCAGCAAAACACGGCTCTTTTTGCTTAATAGTGGATTATGGGATGGAAAAAAAAATAAAAATAAAAAAATAGGCCGGGCGTGGTGGCTCACGCCTGTAATCCTAGCTCTCTGGGAGGCCGAGGTGGGCAGATCGCTTGAGCTCAGGAGTTCGAGACCAGCCTGAGCAAGAGCGAGACCCCATCTCTACTATAAATAGAAAGAAATTAATTGGCCAACTAACATATATAGAAAAAATTAGCTGGGCATGGTGGCACATGCCTGTAGTCCCAGCTACTCGGGGAGGCTGAGGCAGCAGGATTGCTTGAGCCCAGGAGTTTGAGGTTGCTGTGAGCTAGGCTGATGCCACGGCACTCACTCTAGCCTGGGCAATAAAGTGAGACTCTGTCTCAAAATAAATAAATAAATAAATAAAAATAAAAAAATGAAGTTTTTAAATAATTATAAGAAAAAAAAAACATGACTTTTCCTTAGGGCTCCAAGCTTAAAGTGTTTCTTCCTGGGACTTTCTTTATTTTTTTATTCTTTTTAGACAGAGTCTCACTTTGTTGCACAGGCTAGTACCTTGGCATCAGCCTAACTCACAGCAACCTCCAACTCCTGAGCTCGAGAGATCCTCCTGTCTCAGCCTCCCGAGTAGCTGGGACTACAAGGCACGTGCCACCAAGCCCGGCTAATTTTTTTCTATTTTTAGTAGAGACAGGGTCTCACTCTTGCCCAGTCTGGTCTCAAACTCCTGAGCTCAAGCGATTCTCCCACCTCAGCCTCCCAGAGTCCTGGGATTACAGGCATGAGCCTCTGCGCCTGGCCACTGGGACTTTCCTTGTTGTATGTAGTCACTCACTCACCCGCTCACACTTCCATTCAGCAAATGTTCTCTGGGCCCCAGCCACGTGTTAAGGCCCTGTCTTAGGCACAGGGTTACCGGTGGTGAACAAGATCTGCCCTCTTGGGGCTGACATCCTCGTGGTGGGGAGTTAGAGAATGAATGTGTACGCAAGGAAACGTAAAATAATTTCAGGTTGTGATACGTGCTGCAGAAAAAAAAAAGTGAAAGGGCTATAGGTGGGGAGTGCCTAGAAGTCACAGTAGACTGTCTCCCTGAGGATAGAAGAGCTCTCTAAGGAGAGGACATGGAGCTGAAGCCTGAATGACTTAAGAATCCTCCTAGGCAAATCATCCTTTTCTTGGGGTCGTGCTACCAAGTGTAGTGAGGTTAGAACAGCTAAGGCCTACACAACACACCGCATCAACTAGAGCTTTGCTTTACCTTCGTGCAATTTTTTTTTTTTTTTTTTTTGAGACAGAGTCTTGCACTGTCACCTGAGCTAGAGTGCCGTGGTGTCAGCCTCCCTCACAGCAACCTCAAACTCCTGGGCTCAAGCGATCCTTCTGCCTCAGCCTCCCGAGTAGCTGGGACTACAGGCATGTGCCACCATGCTCGGCTAATTTTTCTTATATATTTTTAGTTGTCCAGCTAATTTCTTCCTATTTTTAGTAGAGACTGGCTCTCACTCTTGCTCAGGCTGGTCTCAAACTCCTGACCTCAAGCCATCCTCCCACCTAGGCCTCCCAGAGTGGTAGGATTACCGGCGTGATCCACCGCGCCTGGCCTCTTGGTGCAATTTTTGAGAAATTGAAAAACCTCTTTTCCATGCAAAAATAAAATTTTTTTTTAAAAGTCTTATGTGCAAAGATCTGGGAAGAGAATGTCAGTCTGATAAAAACAGGCTACAGTAAAGCTTGAAGATGGGAGTGAACTGGGATGCTTAAGGGTCGGAGGAAGACCAGTGCCTGGTAGCACCATGTCCTGGCGGAGCCACAGTGGAGGGGACGAGGCCGCAGACTGGACGGTCAGCCCACGCCAGGCCTGGTAGTGACAAGGGCCATAGCTTTTATCCCCATGGCAACAACATTGGAGGGAGTAAGGAAGGCTGGAGAGATACTTTTAGTTAATTGTTTTCAAGATAAATTAAGAGAAAGCTTACAACGTACCAGGCCCTAGTCAGATCACTTTGTAGGTGTTCAAGCATAAGATCCTGAACAGCAACCTGGGAGGTAAGTATTGTTACTGATACTCAGGACAAAGGCAGGGAGCAGGGTGGGGTGACTGTCCCAGCCCCTTCAGGGAAATCCAAGGTGACCCTGAGCACATACCTGCCTCCCTTGATCCCCTTCTCTTGCAATGAGGAAGCTGGAGGCCCCTGGGGCCTCTGACTCTGCTCCTTGTGTCCTCAGCCGCCATTTAGTTCCTCCCTGCCCCCCCCCAGCACCCCTCTGGGCGACCAAATACCAAAGTATGCCTTCCTTACATTTCCATACTTGACT
Organism: Mirza zaza; assembly: GCA_008750895.1. Lineage (NCBI taxonomy): Eukaryota > Metazoa > Chordata > Mammalia > Primates > Cheirogaleidae > Mirza > Mirza zaza. The sequence goes on from VSMD01086209.1 coordinate 42,247, forward strand.
TTAAAGACACCCAAAATAAAGTGGAAGCAAACTCATTTACTAAAAATCCAGTATTTTCTCCCCTCAAAATGAACTTGAAATGCAATAGCATATATATTTGTTCATTCACCCAACTCTTTTTTTGATCGCCCATTATATGCCTTCCTGATGCGGTGTTAGGCACTGATAAAAGTCAAATAAGTCTAGGTTTCTTTTTTTTTTTTTGAGACAGAGTCTCGCTTTGTTGCCCAGGCTAGCGTGAGTGCTGTGGTGTCAGCCTAGCTCACAGCAACCTCAAACTCCTCGGCTCAAGCAATCCTCCTGCCTCAGCCTCCCGAGTAGCTGGGACTACAGCCATGCGCCACCATGCCCGGCTAATTTTTTCTATATATTAGTTGGCCAATTAATTCTTTGTATTTATAGTAGAGACGGGGTCTTGCTCTTGCTCAGGCTGGTTTCGAACTCCTGAGCTCCAGCAATCTGCCTGACTCGCCCTTCCAGAGTGCTAGGATTACAGGCGTGAGCCACCGCGCCCTGCCTTCTATATGTTTTTAGTTGTCCAATTAATTTCTTTCTATTTTTTAGTACAGATGGGGTCTTGTTCTTTCTCAGGCTGGTTTCGACTCCTGACCTTGAGCGATCCTCCCGCCTTCGCTGCCTCGGTCTTCCAGACTGCTAGGATTACAGGTGTGAGCCACCTTGCCCGGCCTAGGCTTCTTTTTCAAGGAGCAGGAAGTCCCATGGGAGAGTCAGAAAAGTGAAACATAAGAATCTTCAGTGCTGGCTGGGCGCAGTGGCTCACGCCTGTAATCCTAGCTCTCTGGGAGGCCGAGGTGGGCGGATCGTTTGAGCTCAGGAGTTCAAGACCAGCCTGAGCAAGAGCGAGACCCCATCTCTACTATAAATAGAAAGAAATTAATTGGCCAACTAATATATATAGAAAAAATTAGCCGGGCATGGTGGCACATGCCTGTAGTCCCAGCTACTTGGGAGGCTGAGGCAGCAGGATTGCTTGAGCCCAGGAGTTTGAGGTTGCTGTGAGCTAGGCTGACGCCACGGCACTCACTCTAGCCTGGGCAATAAAGTGAGACTCTGTCTCAAAAAAAAAGAGAATCTTCAGTGCACAGTTAAGAGGCACCATGGCTGATCGGTGCAGGTGACTGAGGAAGCCAAGGAAAGGCTTCCAAGTTTCAGTGGGCCAGGCGCTTGCATTTCTCCCTCGTCCACTCTGTGGCCACCTTAGACAAAGGCAGCAAAACACAACTCCTCGTTGGGGCTCCAAGCTTAAAGTGTTTCTTTATTTTTTTTAAGACAGTCTCACTCTGTTGCTCGTGTTAGTGCCATGGCATCAGCCTAGCTCACAGCAACCTCCAACTCTTGGGCTCAAGTGATACTTCTGGCTCAGCCTCCCGAGTATCTGGGACTATAGGCATGCACCACATGTCTCATTAGTTTTTTTTCTTATTTTTTTGTAGAGATGGGGGTCTTGCAATATTTCCCAGGCTGGTCTGCAACCCCTGACCTCAAGTGATCCTTTCACCTTGGCCTCCCAAAGTGCTGAGCTCACAGGCGTGAACTACCACGTGTAATCTTAAAATGGAATATGTTGAGAGTTCTTCAGCAGTATTTCTTATATTCCAGAGGTGTTAACAACACCCCCAACATACTACCTCTTAGTTCAGCTTTTATACGAAATTCTACCTGTTTGGCAAAGATGTTGCTATATTTTTAGTGTCCTAGTTCTTTGTTTACTACTACATCATTTAACAATATGCTGTCAAGGTAACAATTTAGCAATAGTACCCAATCTCTTGTGGAACTTTTAAAGTGGCAGCTGAATTCTTTAACTTCTAAAAAAAACCACGAAACCCCAAATAAACAAAAAACTCTATGATTTTTGTTGACTTTTAAATAAAATCAAACCTATTTTCTGAGCAGCTTCGAGGAAAGAACCATGAACAAAACTGTTTGAATGACATTTCAGAACCATGTGTGGAAACTCATGCCCATTAACACTTACCCAATTTCCAAGAGCTACTAAAAACAGATCTAGTGTAATTGGGCAAATGAGTGGGTGGGTTTTTTAGTAGGGCTGTGACCTCAAAGATTTTCTTTTGTCCTTGCTATGGTCTATAACCTGAAAAAAAGTGCTGTTTTCTTTCTCATGGGGGTAGTCCATAACTAGTCTGGGACCAAATATCTTATAGGAATAAAGATATTTCTGTCATTTCTGTTTTCGATGGCAAATAGGGGCTACTTGTACCTTCTCTACTATGTCCCGTATCTCTGGAGAAAAAACTTCCCACAATAATTCACAATTCTAATTCCTAACAATTCCGATTTGTCATAGCATTTTGGCTGAAAACGTCTTTTTTTTTTTTTTCTATATATATTAGTTGGCCAATTAATTTCTTCCTATTTATAGTAGAGATGGGGTCTCGCTCTTGCTCAGGCTGGTCTCGAACTCCTGAGCTCAAGCGATCTGCCCACCTCGGCCTCCCAGAGAGCTAGGATTACAGGCTTGAGCCACCGCGCCCGGCCTGTCATAGCATTTTGTAATGAGCCAGGACTCTGCTTCGGAATTCTTAACGTCACATTGCGCAGCAATAACGAAGCTCCATTGGAGCTGACAAGCAAGATGAAATTCTAGTGCCATTGCTGGTCAAGACCTTTGTTTTTCACACTTGATTTAGAGTAGGCACCCAAGGTGATTCTCCTTGAGATATAAAGTGGACTGCGACTATAAAGATAACTAGGATCATGATCCTTCAAGAAGCTCACAGGGGAATAAGGGTGACAGACATGAGCGCAGTCGATGAGCAACACAGTGAGGTATGCAAAATAAGGGAGGCCACTTCGCATTTACAGTTTAATCTGATTTTACAGTTTAAATAAGACATGGGGCAGGGCGCCACGGATCGCTCAAGGTCAGGAGTTGGAAACCAGCCTCAGCAAGAGTGAGACCCCGTCTCTACTAAAAAAAAAATAGAAAGAAATTAATTGGCCAACTAAAAATATATAGAAAAAATTAGCCGGGCAAGATGGCATATGCCTATAGTCCCTGGTACTTGGGAGGCTGAGGCAGGAGGATTGCCTGAGGCCAGGAGTTTGAGGTTGCTGTGAGATAGGCTGACACCACGGCACTCTATCCCGGGTGACAGAGTGGGACTCTGTCTCAAATAAATAAATAAATAAATAAAGACACAGGAGAAGAAAAAGAACACACTCTCAATCTTTGCAGATACATGGAGTACTTACAAAACTCTTACCACCTACCCAAACCGACATCCATGAGAACAAGAGCAGATCAACTTATTTCATTCAATAAAATGAGGGTATTGACAATTACCTCCTTGAAATGTCACAACAGGGATTTAATGTTAACAATAAATATAATAACTTACTTTAGCCAGTTAGACATAAATAACCAAAATAAACTGGTTTACTAAAAATCCTATATTTGACATGTAACAAATCCAAACATAGTGCTGGGATACGCTATTATATTAATAGAAGAAATTTAAGAAAATTCTCTGATGATCTTCGTAGTAAATCTTGAAAGTACAACGTCCAGCAACAGATTCCACAACTTAGACAGAGATGTGGAGAAAGTGGAAGGGATTCAACAGACAGTCACAGAGATGATTAAAGGGTTTGAAAAACAGGAGCTAGAAATTATTTAGCCCAATTTAGAGAAGACTACTAGGTTTCTTAATAACAGTATTCAAGCATAGGAAGGGTTGTTATATACAAGATGATGAACAGCTGCTTTCTATCTCTGCTGCAGAGTGAACAGAAGAAATGGACTTTGATTAAACCATGGAAGACCTAAGTTACAAAAAAGAACTTTTGCAACTGAGGATTATTGGATGTGAGATTTTATCAGGATCCTCTTTTTGCACGTGTTCCTTAAATGATGCTGTCTCATGGGGTTCTTTATTTTTAAGTTCTCTTTTCTCACTTTACATGTTCTCCTTAGTTTAGTTTACTTACTCTGATTTTACCTATCCCGTATAAGCTAATAATTTCCAAATAAATATCTAAATATCTCCAACTCAGACTACTCTAAATGTCTGCTGGACATTAGGCTTTCTTTCTTTCTTTTTTTTTTTTTTTAGACAGAGTCTCAATCTGTCACCCAGGCTAGAGTGCCGTGGCATCTGCCTAGCTCATAGCAACCTCAAACTCCTGAGCTCAGGTGATCCTCCTGCCTCAGCCTCCCGAGTAGCTGGGACTGCAGGCGTGCACCACCATGCCCGGCTAATGTTTTCTACATATTTTTAGTTGGCCAATTAATTTCTTTCTATTTTTTTTTTTTTTTTTTTTTGTAGTAGAGATGGGATCTGCTCTTGCTCAGGCTGGTTTCCAACTCCTGACCTTGAGCGATCCGCCCGTCTCGGCCTCCCAGAGTGCTAGGATTACAGGCGTGAGCCACCGCGCCCGGCCTGGACATTACGCTTTCATCTCTTGTCTGTCCCCTTGCAACATGATCATGACTGATACCGCTGTCTCTCCAGCTTTAATTCCATCCTCTGGTTTATATGACGGTCTGCACCTTTCCGTCTAAAAGCCAGTCTGATTTTTCATTTCCTTGCTTAAAATCTTTCATTGAGTCCCTATCACTTACTTGCTCTCCATCATTTGGCACCTGATTTATCCAATATCATCTCCTGTCGCTCCTCAAATATTGTTCATTCCAAGATGATTTCACTTCTTTCATCTCCCTCCTGCTTTTGCGTTTCTGTGCTTTTTCAAGTCTCTGTACTCTTCACTACTCCTGGGACACACCTGACCACTTTTTTCTGCGGTCAACTTCTACTCTCCAGTTCCAGGAATCTGTCCCTGACCATACCAAGCTGGACTAATGACCCTCGATAGATGTTCATGAATTTCCATGTAAACGTCCCTTGGATAACGCTATCGTTAGTACTGCCAAGAGCCTTTCTAGGCCTCAGATTCAGTAACTACTCAATTAGAAAACACTTGTGTTAAGTGGCTAACTAACAGAATCTAGGGATCAACCCTCAAAAGTGGGATACACCAGACTATTCTGTTTATCCCACTAGATTCAGGCTGCTGCTCGTCTGGCAGCCCTCACAGCACTGTCTCAGGCATCTCTATATCCCTCTTCCACTACTGGCCCCAGTACCTTTTCCTTGCTCTCTCTTAGCTGAGCATGGTTGTCCATATATACTTAGCATGTTATGTACTCATTTCCAACTCAATTCCTATAAATCCATAAGAAACAGGATCAGTATCCCCTCCTTTATAGTTGAAAAACTCATCACCTACATGCAGATGACATATATGACATATATATGTAAACACATATTTATGATATATATATATCCTATGAGCTCTACCTAGCCTACTTCACATATCGCCCAAACCCTCAAAATCAGATTCCCCAAAATGAGTTCATCATTTGTCCCCCAAACTTTTTTTTCCCTGACATTACCTATCTCAGTGAATGGTGCCAGAAACCTGGGGGTCATCATTAACACTTTGTTCTTTTTAAAACCCCAGATGCAATCCATCACCAACTTCTATAAATTTTCTCTCCTAAATCTCTCTCAAACTTGTTCTCTCCACCTTTATCATTATTAACCTAGTCCAAGCTTTCATCATCTCTTATAATTGCCTCTATATCCTCTGCTCCTCTTGTAATCCATTCTCTGCAGCTAGGATGGTCTCGAATCCAAATCTGATAGTGTTTCTTGATCCTGCCCCTTCCTCCCACTTCAGCAGCTTCCCATTGTCCTAATGAAAAGAAAAAGAAACTCAAAATTTCTACAGAGCCCTGCCCCAGGGATCCCATCCACTTCAGCTCACACCGTCTCTTCTCACATCCTCCTCCCCTCAACTGCTGCAGCTTGAGCTTGCTTTCCACCTTGCACACCAGCGATGACCCCTCCTCTGCAGGCTTTGCACAGGCTGGAAAGCCATCTTTCTTCTCCACTTCATCTACTTCACTCCTCCTAATCATCTTTCAGCTCAAGAGTCACGTTCCCAGGGAAGTTTCTGATCACACTAAAAAATTGGGTCAAATATTTCCATTACAGGTTAAGCATCCCTTATCTGAAATGCTTCAGACCAGAAATGTTTTGGATTTTGATTTTTTCCCCAGATTTCTGAATATTTGCATTATACTTACCAATTAAGCATCCCAAATGCAAAATCCAAAAATGCTACAAAATCCAAAAGTTTTTGAGCACCAACATGATGCTTAAAGGAAATGCTCATTGGATCGCTTCTTGGCCTTTTGGCTAAGATCAAGTGTGGAAATGCACATTGGAGCATTTCAGATTTTGGATTTTCGGATTTGGGATGCTCAACTTCTACAAGCTCCGAAATGCCATGTTCCTTCTTCTTTCTTCCCTCTCTCCTCTTCTTTTATATTTGATTTTGTGATTATTATTATTTTCTTATGAAACAGAGTCTCACTCTGTTGCCCGGGCTACAGTGCCGTGGCATCAGCTTAGCTCACAGCAACCTCCAACTTCTGGGCTTAAGCGATCCTTCTGGCTCAGCCTCCCTAGTAGCTGGAACTACAGCCATGCCCGGCTAATTTTTTCTATATATTTTTAGCTGGCCAATTAATTTATTTCTATTTTTTTGAAACAGAGTCTCACACTGTTGCCCAGGTTAGAGTGAGTGCCCTGGTGTCAGCCTCGCTCACAGCAACCTCAATCTCCTGGGCTCAAGCGATCCTCCTGCCTCAGCCTCCCAAGTAGCTGGAACTACAGACATGCACCACCAGGCCCGGCTAATTTTTTCTATATATATTAGTTGGCCAATTAATTTCTTTCTATTTATAGTAGAGACAGGGTCTCGCTCTTGCTCAGGCTGGTCTCGAACCCCTGACTTCGAGCAATCCGCCTGCCTCGGCCTCCCAGAGTGCTAGGATTACAGGCGTGAGCCACCGCGCCCAGCCTATTTCTATTTTTTTTTTTTTTTTAGTAGAGACGGGGTCTCCCTTTTGCTTAGGCTAGTTTTTAACTCCTGACCTTGAGAGATCCACCCGGCTCAGTCTCCCAGAGTGCTAGGATTATAGGCGTGGGCTACCACAAGCAGCAGTTTTTGTGATTATTAGATTGTCAATCTCCCCCATCAGATTGTAAGCTTCAAGAATGCAGGGACTGTGTTTACTCTTCCTTACCATTTTGTCTCCTGCACCTAACACAACATCTGGCAAATTGACGGCATTTAAATATGTTGTATAAGTTAATTTGTTGGTTTATATTTACCTGGTATTAAGTGTTTCACATAGATTATCTCATTAAATTGTCACAACAAACCTATTAAATCATTGCTACCATTCTATATTAGCTCCATTTTGCAAATGAGAAAACTGAGGTCTAGAGATATTAAGTAAATTGCCCAAGGCCTCACAATAATACTGAAGTCCTCTATAGAGGACTATGTGACTGGTGCCCATCATTTGTGGATATCTGTGTAGATGTAAATGTATTCACTAAAGTAGCATGGAGCATGTGAGAAGGAAGATAGCTCTGAATCATGAACTGATCATGTATGTCTCTTGAGCAAACCTGAAAATCCTGAAATATTTAAAAGTCAACAACAGAGTCCCATGGTTGTTAGGTCAGGTTAGTTAAACAGAAGAAAAAAGTAGGCTGTACCTGAATTGTACTTGTTCAATGAGCCTAATTGTTCCACTGACCAGTGAGGCATAATAACTTTGCAAAGTACAACACTGACTGTGACTAGCCTGGGGAAATACAACTCAGTCAAAAAATTTACCAACCCAAAATAATGACTTGATTCTCATTTCACCAACAGGAAAACAACTGCCTGCCTCACTTCTGTTGACCCTCTTTATATTAATACATGCAGACAGTAGTACTGACCTACTATAAGTAGAGCAACTACTTTGAGCAGTGTGTCCAAAGGTACTTACAAATTTTTCCTTCTCCACCCATGCTACCTGGCCCACCCCTTTTGTGAATAGAGGTATGACTTCATAGTCATTCTTTATGGCTCTTGCTGCAAGAGTACTTATCTCCTGAGAGTCTAAGGGAAATTTTATTTTGGTTGATCATTAAAGTTTAGAAGAGCTTCATCTTCATTTCTAGAAGTTTGTGTTAAGGATTTTTAATGTATCATTGTCACCTTTTCTGAAGTCATCACTCTCACAACTATGGAATTCTCAGTGTGCCTGAGATTGTTGATGGATATGTAACTACTGGGTACTACAGAGAAAGTCATTAGAAGTTGTTCTACTAGTTTCCTGAAGTACTAGAAGTTCTTAAAATAGGACTTTACAAGGTAGAAATAACTGTTGCATCTCCCTAAATCTCAGATCTATAACTAAGTATGAGCAGACCAAAACCAGGCTAGATCACTATATCTGAAATATATTAGATTTTTGGACACTCCCCTCAAATCATTCAAATTCAGTAGAGGCTGACAATTCATTATTTATCAAGAGAACACTTATCTGGCAAGGTAACCTACCTTGTTTATGAAGGGAATTTCTTCCTAGTGGATTAATCTACATAGGAGACAAAATTAAAGATCAGATTGTTTGATGAGCATATGACTAAAATGAAGAAAACTGATGTTGTGAAGAAGTATTCAATTTAGTTATTTTTCTTTTTTTTACATGTGATAAGGTTGTAGAAATTGATTGGCTTTATTAAAATAAAAATGTAAAAATCACAAAGTGAGTCATTCATTATAAAGCACCCCCCCTCCATTTAGTTATTTCCTTGCTTAAAAACATTCCAGTCTCTCCATGGCTTTCAGCATTAAGTTCAAACTCATTGATCTTTTTTTTTTTTTTCCTTTCTCCATTTTTGAAGGATAATTTTTTTTTTTTTTTGGTAGAGATGATGTCTCCCTACATTGCCCAGGCTGGTCACAAACTCCTAGCCTCAAGCGATTCTCCCCCTTCATCCTCCCAAAGTGCTGGGATTACAGGCGTGAGTCACCAAGTCCGGGCCCTCCTTTCTTTTAAAAATTTCACCTCAAGCGTTTCTCCTATAGTCCCAACAAACACACTGAAATACTTAATATTTCCTTACTTTGGGAATAAATTTCCTTTTATTTTGACAAAATTTATATTTGCATCTCAAAACCCTGCTCAAAGATCTATCCTCCCTACCAATTCAATTTTCAAACAAGCAATAGTCATTCTATTCTCCATGTTTCCATAGCAATTTGTACATATCTCTATAAACACTTAACCATTATAATTACTAATTTAAAAGTTCTCTTCCCTCAGTGAAATGCGAGTTTCTTGAAAGTTAGGACAATCTTATTTATCTATGAAATCCTAATGTTTGGCACACAGTAGAAACTCAAAAAATGCCTTTAACCTGCTTGTTAACTATGTCCGTTAAACTAGGTAGTAAATTGGCTGTCTCCATTCTTCAATAATTCCAGAACATTCTTTTTATAAAATATTCCCCTTTATATTCCATTAGACCAGTGGTTTTTTTCCAGGGTTCTGAATTTTGCAATTTAGCAAAAAGAATTTTTAAACATTTTTTTTTTTTTTTTTTTTTTGAGACAGAGTTTCACTTTATTGCCCAGGCTAGAGTGAGTGCCGTGGCATCAGCCTAGCTCACAGCAACCTCAAACTCCTGGGCTCAAGCAATCCTGCTGCCTCAGCCTCCCAAGTAGCTGGGACTACAGACATGCGCCACCATGCCCGGCTAATTTTTTCTATATATATCAGTTGGCCAATTAATTTCTTTCTATTTATAGTAGAGATGGGGTCTCGCTCTTGCTCAGGCTGGTCTTGAACTCCTGAGCTCAAACGATCCGCCCACCTCGGCCTCCCAGAGAGCTAGGATTACAGGCTTGAGCCACCGCGCCCGGCCAAACATTTTTTGAGAGCAATAAAGAACTTTAAAAAAAAACAACCTATCCTCCATTAACATAATTTCAAAAAACATATCTTAAGTCTAAAGCCATCAGGAAGGATATAATTTCAGAACATGGGCAATCTTTTAAGTTAAACAAATTTAACTTGATAAAAAATTCTCTAGATTGTCTTTATTTTTCATTTCACCACCAATTGGTGAAAGACGGCATTTGGAAAACACTGAACTAGACTAATGTCCTCCCTAGAATAATTCTGAAAAACTATATACCCTTTTATAAATCCTTAATTTAGCATGTGAGATATTTCATTATAAATTGTTATAATGAATGTCATTTCCAGCAGATTGTAAATACCAACACTACAAAATGAAATTATATCACCTTAGAAAATTCATTTAATGGAATGTATATACCATAATTATTTGATACCCACCGCCATTAATTTAAAAATACATGAACAGTTGGAAAATTAACATTTTTCCTTTATTTTCATTCTATTTCCCCACAGTATTTTATAATACATTTATCCTCAGAAGACCATTATCAAATTTAATTTTAAAAATTTCTGTGACTAATGTTAAAAAAAAATCCTGAATTATCATTGTGAGTACACATTTTATCAAAGCAACATAAATATCAATATTAAACATAAGACACACACATTTATTAGAAATGCATTTCTTAATTAGTTCAGTTTTTTTCCAACTAATTAAGGTGCCAAGGATATGTTTGCCAAAGTGAGACAGGATTTGTCATACATTTTATTCCCTTTTTCCTTCTTTTTTTTGCATATGTGCTGAGAACATTTGTTCACAAAAAATTATGTATGACAAGAATAGAAGGGGTTTTGTTTTAGCTATGTCACAACATTCTTTAAACTCCTTCCAAGCTCTGTGCAAAAACCCCTTAGTGATCTATCATTCAAAATTATTTTTAATGATCAACTGCCATCTCAATTAGGTCCTTCTTCAGTTCTGTTGAAAGCAAAAGCTGGAAACCATCAGAGTTGCAAAAATGTTGCTACCAAGTGATTGGGAACACTTACTTTCTCTATTTGTCTCTGGTGCCCATTTTCCATCTGGGAACAATGTAAAGCAGTTTGAGATTTGGGATGGGCGAAAGGTACAACTTTTTTGATGAAGTGGGAGAAGGGCGATTGTGAAAGGAGAGTCGGAAAAGGAAAAACAGCATGAGAGGGGCATTCTTCACCATTTTCGTTTTTTGGGAAAAAATCCATTTGGAAGTGGAAAGCCTGAGAAGCAATTCTCTGAAAAACGGTTTATGTGATACTCACATACTCTTTGGAAATTGGTTGCATACCTCCAGGCTAAACATACCCCAGTTTGAAGAACACTGGACTAGACCTGAAAGTATTAGAACTTTCTTTCCATTCCAATCCCAGGATGTACCCTCAATCTTGAAGAGATAGCAGAGTCATCCTAATCACATCTTTGGCATAGCAGTCTTTGTAAAGACTGATACCATGATTTATGATGCTTCTACTAGCTTTAGTTTTCAAAGTGTGATATCTTCTGACCTTGACGTTATCTTCAAATTCTGGGAGATAGAAATTACCCTATCTGGAACCTTAAAGTCTCTTATAAAGTTATTGCATAAAGTTGTATAGAATGCCTTGCTTTATAGTATTTCTTCATAGCACTGTACCATTATGACCTTGGTATCTTTCTCTATTATACATTTTTTCACCTTATCTTTTTGAAGGTAATAGGTTTGCATTTGTAAATTTGAGAGAGAGGTGGATAAGTGTGAAAACTGTGGCTACTGAACAGAGCTAAGTTAACTGGTCTACCAGAGAAATGAATCTGTGAATCAAACAGTATCTAGAAAGTCAATATTTGGGATGGGTCTCCTAATTAACAGAAATCAGTAATGTAATGTGGTTTTTTTCTTTTTTTTTGAAACAGAGTCTCACTTTGTTGCCCAGGCTAGAGTGAGTGCCGTGGCATCAGCCTAGCTCACAGCAATCTCAATCTCGTGGGCTCAAGTGATCCTCCTGCCTCAGCCTCCTGAGTAGCTGGGACTACAAGCATGCACCACCATACCCGGCTAATTTTTTCTTATATATTTTTAGTTGGTCAATTAATTTCTTTCTATTTTTAGTAGAGACAGGGTCTTGTTCAGGCTGGTTTCGAACTCCTGACCTTGAGCGATCTGCCGGCCTTGGCCTCCCAGAGTGCTAGGATTACAGGCGTGAGCCACCATGCCCAGTCTGTAATATGGTTTTCATAATTTTTTTCAATACAAATAAATATCAACTTCTACCTCCCTACTCCATTGCTACCATTCTTTGTAGTCTATATCAAAATTCATATTGTATAAAGAATCTATTTTTATACAATTCACATATATGAAAGAGGCACTTTACCCTTTTACTTCATCTCTCTGAGAATGATACCATGAGCTAACTCCTATTTGTGATTAATTAAAATACAGAAACTGAAAAAGAAACCAAGAAAGTAATCCCACTTACAATAGCTACAAATTAAACAAAATATCGTGGAATAAACTTAACCAAGTAAGTGAGAGATCTCTACAGTGAAAACTGTAAAACATTGATGAAAGAAATTAAAGAGGACACAAAAGAAAAAAAATTGGAAAGATACTCCATGCTTATGGATGGGATCAATCAGTATTGTTAAAATGTCCATACTACAGCAATCTATAGCTTCAATGCAATCCCTATCAAAATACCAATGATATTCTTCACAGAAATAGCAAAAAAAAAAAAAAAAAAAAAATCCTAAAATTTATATAGAACCACAAAAGATCTGGAATAGTCAAAGCCATCCTGAACAAAAAGAACAAAACTGGAGGAATCACATTACCTGACTTCAAATTATACTACAGAGCTATAATAATCAAAATAGCATGGGACTGGCATAAAAACAGATACAGACCAATGGAATAGAATATAGAACTGAGAAATAAATCCACATATCTATAGTGAACTCATTTTCCACAAAGGTGGCAAAAACATACATTGGGGAAAGAACAGTCTCTTCAACAAATAGTGCTGGGAAAACTGTATTTCCATATGCAGAAGAATGAAACTAGACCCTTATCTCCTACCACACATAAAAATCAAATCAAAGTGGATGAAAGATTTAAATCTAAGACCTGAAACTATGAAACTACTAAAAAAAAAACATTGGGGAAACACTCCAGGAAATACTCCAGGATGTTGGTCTGGGCAAAGATTTCTTGAGTAATACCTCAAGAACACAGGCAGCCAAAGCAAAAATGAGCAAATGGGATCACATCAAGCTAAAAAGGTTTTGCACAGCAAAGAAAACAATCAACAAAGAGAAGAGACAACCCACAGAATGAGAGAAAATATCTGCAAGACTACCCATCTGACAAGGGATTAATAACTAGGATATATTAATAACTAGGATATCTATATAAAACATAGATGGAACTGGAGAACATTGTGTCAAGTGAAATAAGCCAATAAGGAGCTCAAACAATTCAATAGGAAAAAAAATCAAGTAATCCAATTTAAAATGGGCAAAAGATCTAAACAGACATTTCTCAGAAGAAGACCTACAAATGGCCAACAGGTATATGGAAAAATGTTCAACATCAGAAGTCATCAGAGAAATGCAAATCAAAACTACAGAGAGATGTCATTTCACCTCAGCTAAAATGGCTTAAAAAAGACAGGCAATAATGAATGCTGGTGAGGATGTGGAGAAAGGGGAACACTCATACGTTGTTAGTGGAAATGTAAATTAGTACCACTTCGGAGAACAGCATGGAGGCTCTTCAAAAAACAAAACTAGAACTACCACATGGACCCAGCAGTCCCACTGCTATGTTTATATTTAAAAGAAAGGAAGTCAATATACTGAAAAGATATCTGCACTGCCGTATTTATTGCAGCACAACTCACAATAGCTAAGATATCGAATCAACCTAAGTGTCCATCAATGGATGAATGAATAAAGAAAATGTGGTACATATACACAATGGAAGATTATTTAGCCATAAAAAAGAATAAAATACTGTCAATTGCAAAAACATAGATGGAACTGGAGAACATTGTGTCAAGTGAAATAAGCCAAGCACAGAATGGCAAATTTCACCCCTACTCTTATGTGGGAGCTAAAATTGAAAGCAATTGATCTCATGGAGATAGAGAATGGAATAACAGTTATCAGAGGCTGGGAAGGGTAGCAGGGAGCGGGGAATACAGTGGGGATGGTTAATGGGTGCAAAAATATAGTTAGAATGAATAAGATCTAACATTTGATAGCACAACAGGGTGACTACAGTCAATAATAAGTTATTGTGTATTTTTTAAAAACTAAAAGAGTAGAATTGGAATGTTCCCAAAATAAAGAAATGATATATGCTGGAGGTGATAGATACCTCAGTTACCCTGATTTGATTATTACACATTGCATGCCTGTATTGAAACACTGCATGTACTCCACAAATATATACAAATATTGGGTACCCATAATAATTAAGAATAAAAAAATAGGCCAGGCGCGGTGGCTCACGCCTGTAATCCTAGCACTCTGGGAGGCTGAGGCAGGAGGATCGCTCAAAGTCAGGAGTTCAAAACCAGCCTGAGCAAGAGCGAGACCCCCGTCTCTACTAAAAATATGAAGAAATTAATTGGCCAACTAAAAATATATAGAAAAAATTAGCCGGGCATGGTGGTGTGTGCCTGTAGTCCCAGCTACTTGGGAGGCTGAGACAGAAGGATCGCTTGAGCCCAAGAGCTTTAGGTTGCCGTGAGCTAGGCTGACGCCATGGCACTCTAACTCTAGCAACGGAGTGAGACTCTGACTCAAAAATATAAAAAAATAAAAATGAAAAATTAACCGAAATCATAAAAATGGTTAGCTAACATTAAATTCACAATTTCAAAAGTTTTCAATTAAAAGCACGAGTTCACAGATAAAGCAATGTCTTATTTGTATACAATTTTAATGACCTAGTACGTTTTGACTGGAATTGTTTTTATTTGGTAAGTTTAGTTTTAAAAACCTTCAAAACCACCTCTCTGGCCCGGCGCAGTGGCTCAAGCCTGTAATCCTAGCTCTCTGGGAGGCCGAGGTGGGCGGATCGTTTGAGCTCAGGAGTTCGAGACCAGCCTGAGCAAGAGCGAGACCCCGTCTCTACTATAAATAGAAAGAAATTAATTGGCCAACTAATATATATAGAAAAAATTAGCCAGGCATGGTGGCGCATGCCTGTAGTCCCAGCTACTTGGGAGGCTGGAGCAGTAGGATCACTTGAGCCCAGGAGTTTGAGGTTGCTGTGAGCTAGGCTGACGCCACGGCACTCACTCTAGCCTGGGCAACAAAGCGAGACTCTGTCTCAAAAAAAAAAAAAAACCACCTCTCTATAATGGTATATTTTATTAAAGTAAATTATATAAAATGCAAATGTCATCAACATTTAAAACCTGCCATATTTCTATTGTACAGGCTTACTCAGCAAAATTCTAGTCTATGTTTTATCTCTCTCTCTTTTTTTTTATCAGTCTTACTGGAACTGATCTGTTTTAGTTTTTTATTCCAAGGTTCTTTGTACCTAGAGTGCTAAAAAATTTACATATTCATATATTTATTTATTCAACGAACCCTTACTAATGATTGTTCACTATATCACAGTCACTGTTTCCACACAATATTGAGCAAAACCAACAATAGTTCCTCCCCTCACAGAACTTTCAGTTTAATGGGGGAATATGCAATAATCACGTAATTATACATGTTTAAAAACTGCAATTGTGACAAGGGCTATGAAGGAGAATTAAAGAATCCTAGGAGAATCTGTAATAGGATATTTGAATATTTTGGGGGTGTGAGTGGTCAGAGAAAGCTGTACTACGGAAGTACCTAAAGATGAATGTGGGTTAATTAGAAGAGAGAGAAGAGAGCTTTACAGATGGAGAATGGTTTGTGCAAAAGGCCAGACATGGATCAAAGCAAATGTGAAGGACAGAAGGAAGCCAGTTTCTGGAGGATAGTGTTAGGAGAGATGAGGGCAGACAGACCTTGCTAGGCTCTGTAGGCATTTTTAAAGTGTTTCCTTGTTTTGTTTTGTTTTTTTCTTGGAGACAAGAGTCTCACTCTGTTGCTCTGGCTAGAGTGTGGTGGCATCATCCTAGCTTACAGCAACCTCAAGCTCCTGGGCTCAGGTGATCCTTCTGTCTCAGCCTCCTGAGTAGATGGAACTACAGGCATGTGCCACCTGGCTAACTTTTTTTTTTTTTTGCAGTACCTTGTACAGTGTAATTTTTTCTATATATATTACTTGCCCAATTAATTTCTTTCTTTTTTTTTTTTTTTTTGAGACAGAGTCTCACTTTGCTGCCCAGGCTAGAGTGAGTGCCATGGTGTCAGCCTAGCTCACAGCAACCTCAAACTCCTGGGCTCAAGCAATCCTCCTGCCTCAGCCTCCCGAGTAGCTGGGACTACAGGCATGTGCCACCATGCCCGGCTACTTTTTCTATATATATTAGTTGGCCAACAAATTTCCTTCTATTTATAGTAGAGCCGGGGTCTCGCTCTTGCTCAGGCTGGTGTTGAACTCCTGACCTTGAGCAATCCACCCACCTCAGCCTCCCAGAGTGCTAGGATTACAGGCGTGAGCCACCTTGCCCGGCCTTTATTTCTATTTATAGTAGAGACAGGGTCTCACTCTTGCTCAGGCTGGTTTCGAACTCCTGACCTCCAGCAATCCGCCTGCCTCAGCCTCCCAGAGTGCTAGGATTACAGGCGTGAGCCACTGCGCCTGGCCAGAATGTATAGTTTATTGTGATAGATGCCTCCCTGAAAACATGCATGTAAATTTAGCTTTTGTAAAATAAATGTTTTAAAAAGATTGGAATTGTTAAAGAAAAGAAACACTGGCCGGGCGCGGTGGCTCAAGCCTGTAATCCTAGCTCTCTGGGAGGCCGAGGTGGGCGGATCGTTTGAGCTCAGGAGTTCGAGACCAGCCTGAGCAAGAGCGAGACCCCATCTCTACTATAAATAGAAACAAATTAATTGGCCAACTAATATATATAGAAAAAATTAGCTGGGCATGGTGGCGCATGCCTGTAGTCCCAGCTACTCAGGAAGCTGAGGCAGGAGGATCGCTTGAGCCCAGGAGTTTGAGGTTGCTGTGAGCTAGGCTGACGCCATGGCACTCACTCTAGCCTGGGCAACAAAGTGAGACTCTGACTCAAAAAAAAAAAAAAAAAAAAGAAACACCATGATGGGAGATGGACATGCTTGAAACTCTGACTGGGGTGGGAGGGCAAGGGCAATATACGTAACCTTAACATTTGTGCCCCCACAATATGCTGGAAAAAAAAAAGAAACACCATGGTTTTTCTCTTTTAAATATTTTGTGTTTATTTTTGGGGGACAGGCCAAAATTGGCTCATAAGTGGGGAAAACGAAGAATGAACAGTACTTTTCCCCAAAAGTCCTGAGAAAAACCATGTTATTGATTACAGAAGTTGTTAACTTCTCCCTCGACTATGAAAATAGCTTTATGGATTTTTGATTGTATATTCAATATAAATTATGTTCAATATAAATTATATTTTTAACACAAGACAATAGAAAATGTATTAAGAAAGTTTTTTAAAACCTGAAATCTTATTACTGAGGTAACTATTGCTTCCATTTTGGTGAACATCCTTTTACACTCCTCTTAATGCTTGTATTCACATACAGATTTATGTATAGTTCTAGGGACCAGAGCTGTTTTGTTCAGCAATCTATACATGCCCAGTGCTTAACAAAGCAGGTGCTCAATAAATATTATTTAAATGAATAATTATTCCTATATGTTAATATGTTGTTTTTTTCACTCAACAATAAGCTTTGGACTTACGTAATGGCACATTGATTCTTTTAATGGCTGGTAAATGATTTATTATAGGAATGTAACACAATGTATATAAATAATTCCATAGCGATAGAAGCTCAAGGTTTTATACCCCCAGTTTTTTAGGTTTAACAACAGTGCTGCAAAAAACATCTTTGCACAGATATCTTAATACACCTGTCTGGATAAATCCCTACTACTGAAATTGCTGGGTAAAAAGATTTGATCAACATTTTATATATATATATATATATATTTTTTTTTTTTTTTTTTTTTGAGACAGTTTCACTCACTCTGTTGCCTGAGCTAGAGTGCCATGGTGTCAGCCTAGCTCACAGCAACCTCAAACTCCTGGGCTCAAGCGATCCTCCTGCCTCAGCCTCCCGGGTAGCTGGGACTACAGGCATGCATCACCATGCCCGGTAATTTTTTCTATATATTTTTAGTTGGCCAATTAATTTCTTTCTATTTTTTTAGTAGACACGGTGTCTTGCTCTTGCTCAGGCTGGTTTCACACTCCTAACCTTGAGTGATCCTCCTGCCCCGGCCTCCCAGAGTGCTAGGATTACAGGCATGAGCCACTGCACTCACCCGGACCTATTTTGTTCTTTGGAGACAATTTCACTCTGTTTTCCAGGCTAGAGTGCCATAGCATCATCATTGCTCACTGCAACCTCAAATTCCTGGGCTCAAGCAATCCTTCTGCCTCAGCCTCCTTCTCTCACCACAAGGCCCAGCTACTTTTTCTATTTTTAGTAGAGACTAATATTTCTATTTTTAGTAGAGACGGGGTGTCACTCATATTCAGGCTGGTCTCAAACTCCTCAGCTCAAGCAATCCTCCCTCAGCCTCCCAGAGTGCTAGGATTGTAAGCGTGAGTGACCACGCCTGGCCAAACATTTTATATATTGATACATAAGGCCAAGCAGTCTATCAGAAAACTATCTATATTCTAGCTATGCTCATTTTCCTATATCCCTGATGGGTTAAAAACTTATCACTGGTGTGTTTACGTACATTTCTAATTACCAGCCAAGACTGCACATCTTTTTCATGTGTTTATTAGTTACTTGTTGTCTTAGTCTGTTCAGTGTATAACAAAATACTATAAACTGGGTAGCTTAAAACCCACAGAAATTTCTCAGTTGTGGAAGCTGAGAAGTCCAAGATCAAGGCACAGGGAGACTCAGTGTCTGCTAAGGGCCTGTTCCTTATAGACCACGCCTGGTTGCTGCACATAGTATAAGGGGCAAATAAGCTCTCCCAGGGGCCTCTTTT